>JANAWD010000676.1:0-20972 GCA_027627245.1 Meripilus lineatus | reverse complement strand
CCCCTGCCGCGCCCCCCCCCCTGCTCCTCAGGCCCCTGTTGTAAACGAGTTCGGGCTCCAACCTATCAACATCACTCGCAAACATGCCCAGAACGAGGTAAGGTTTATCCTATCACTCTTTCATTCTCACTTGCTGATTAGTTCTCTATAGGTTATGGAGAATATTCCGTACAACTTCAGGACTTATTTGACCAATGAAGACATCGAAAGGCTCAATGGTTTCAACCATTTGCCCTATTCCATCCATCAGCATCCTCGCTCTGCCGCCTGGTGATTGGACTGAGGTGGTCGTGACGACAGGTCCCGCACTCTTTGCTCTATCACTGGAATCCCACTTGACATCATCTTCCTTGGCGAGGCCAAGACCTAGTTCTTCGTCACCAAGGATAACAAGATCAGGCCGAAGGCAAACATCAGCTTGAAACCCCTCCGCACTCAAGATGGCACCGCTGGTTGGAACCTCCTGGACAGGGTGTCTCATGGTCATCATGTCAACTTTTCCCCCTGCATTCGTGCCTCCTGCAATGTCAACACCAAGGCGAGTACTCCCTTCTTCCTTGTGGATATAGTCTTTTACTGATATTTACGCCTGCAGATTGGCTTCATGAACATTCGTGATGGTCGCTCCGCTCAGCCTGGAACGCCAGAGGACCAGCTCCCTCTCACGATCTATGAGGAGATCAGCCAGAACTCTATGGTCCTTGTTCGTGCGACGGTTCAGCGCTATACTCCCAGAGTGTGCAGGGTGAACAATGGTAACAACGCTCAAGGCTTCAACGGTGCTCACTTCGAGGATCCTAATCAGTTGGATCCCCTTCATTACTTGGCCTTCTTCCACTTGGAAGCTATCACTATTGTTCACAACTAGATAGCTTATCATAACAATGTCCGAACTCGAATTGGTTTTGCTGCCTGGCTCGGTATCTACTTCTTCTGACCATTCTCCTTATTCCTCCCCTTGTCCAGGACCTCCATTGTCTGCAACTTAGTTTGCTTTTGTCCGCATTTTTCTTTTGTATCTGCTCCTTGTGTTGGTATCTTTAGTACTTGGCTAGTTAGATAGCAGGCATTGTGTTATACCTTACCAACAATGGAATCATCTCAAATGTATCTTAACTTCAAATTTGATAACTCAATCATTTTGTGTGGGAAGAAAAAAGGCACAGAAACCCGAGCTGGACTTAGCGTCCTTGTTCACCTTCCAAATCAATCAAGTAGGCGCTTGCTTTCTGGATTTGGGAATCAGTGGCGCGATTGATAGGGTGTCAAAGGCCTCAAGGCTTCATCTGCAATCAATTGCAATGGTAAGTTTGCAATTCTCTTATTGTGTTGCAATGGGTCTAACCTATACACAGATTATACTAGCTTCAACCTTTTCCACTATGAGTGCTCATTGCCCCAACAGATAACTGGTCTTATTGTTTTCCAGACTTGGCTTGTGCAAATCCCCCTTGCACCTGTTTCGAGAGATTACAATCCAAGGAAAATTATTGCGCAATGTGCCTGGAAAGTATGCTATCACTCGCTCTCCAATCCTTCCCAACGCATCGTGTACGGCGGTCTCATGATGAATATGGTTGCGGAATGCCCCAAACGATGATCAAGACATCTTCCGTCCTATGTTTGTATTCCGACGGAATCCTTCGTCAGTCTGTATCGTTTCCCCAATGCAATGTTTGGATTGTAAACTCCATCTGTTGACCCCAACGCTCGATTTCGGAGGCCGAACTTGTCCTATCTTCTGGATTGTTCATGCACGTCGCCGACTTGAACCAAACCTTGGAGGTCTCTGAACTCCTCTCACTCCTGGATTGTACAAAAGGGATGGAAAGCAACCTTGCAAACTCCATTTCTCATATCTAATCATGCCCATCTGGAACATCGGGAGTCTCAGGTACGCTGCGATTGGCTCTCTTTCCCTACAACTCCGCTGATATTCTCACCTCCAGAATTATCGTCTGTGAAGAACTCAATCCGAACGACGGCGACAGCCTCCCAAGTGATGGCTTGCTTCCTTACAGGTGTGTTCTACTTGCTCCTGCCAATCTGAACATCTGCTGATAGTCCTATTTGCCTAGGGTGGAGTTCCACGGCTGTTTTGACCTCTGCAACATCTACGAAGAAGCCTTTATCCGAAACCATATTGCAAATCAGCGTCAGGTGAGAGAGATGTTGGGAGGCCAGCAGCAGGGAGCTTCCTTTGGGAATTGCTTTGAATGCACCTATCGCACACACTCCACCTCCACATCCCTTCGTTCTGACTTCATTTTCCACTATCAACGGGACAGAGACTACCATGGTTTCCGTTTGAGATCACGCACCGCAATTCCGAGTGGTTACGAGTATCATATCATAGCTATCCACAGCCGATTATAGCCTTTGAATCCTACATAGCCTCTCATTTTCCAATCACCAATTATTGTCACTCCAACATCTTCTGCCAGGAACTCTGGGCGAGAACAACAAAAGCCCTGATTTTAATAAATAACATTGAGAAATTGCTTGATCAGCGACCTCGGTAACTCACATATCCCACCCAGTGTTCACATTCATACATGGGCTCATCCTCAGACATGTCCATGTAAGCACTCTTGCTGGGTTGTCGTATGAGTCCTGTATTGACATCACTCCTCCAGAAATGGCACTCCGTCCCCCCAAGACTCTAGCACCCTGACGACCGAAGGGACGCAAGTTGTGGTTGAATCCCAAGGACGAGACGATCCCCATCTACATGTAATGTGGGTCTACGTGGTAATCTTACACTTGTAGTCTGATACCTGGCTCAGCGCTCCGGAAATAACAATCTTATATCATAGGAACAGCTCCCTGTTTATCCTCCATACGTGTTTGTAATCCTGTTCCATATCATGTTACTCACGTTGAAAACCAGAGTTGACGGATCTCTCTGGGTCGTATTATATGATTCCACTGATGATTTGGTCTCCCTGAAGACCTCCGCGCAAAGGAACCGTACAATGCACTGCGGCCGACCCCAATGTCAAGCTCGGTTTCCCTGCTTGCCATTGAATTCTTCTCATCTGACTCTACCTATCACAATCTCAGTAGAAATGTATCTGAAATGATGAGAATATCGATAAATCTAAGTCATGTGCATGCAAATTTCCTCAATTGTTAGCCTCCTTGCTCTGTTATGTCCCAGGGCCGCCATTTTCCCTTCTAAGACCCAAGATTGAGCAAACTCAAGACACTTGAAACGGCTTCTAAATCGCCCATCCTTCTTGCTTCCTAAAAGGGCAGCTGGTCCGGAAGGGCCCTGCAGATCAGAGGCAAGTCCCCACAAGTCATTATGTCATGCCCTATGAAGAAGTAACACCCCAAAAGGGAAGGGAGCCGGCCTGGGCCTTTCTGTGACAAGGAGCTCACAATATCACCCCATGTGATGACATCACATTACAGGTAGTTACATCACGTCCCAAATGGGAAGGGGGTCCAGGTTGGCCTTTTGTGTGACAGGGAAGTAATACAGTCACCTTATGTAACAATATCATATTACAGGTGTCACTTCAGGCTCTCCAGGACCAGCTTCCTTATTTGGCCACTAGGCGCCAAACATGCCAAATCAAGCCGGGCTTCTATACCAACCTTCAGAACCCTCTCAACACCTCTTCTCCCCCATTTTGCATCCCAAAGACTCATTTTTTCTTCCCAACACCCTAATTTTCATCATGAACATACCCCAGGCTGCTCCCCAACCATTACAACAACTCCAGGCACCCCCTGCTGCACCAGCTGGGCCACCATTGATGTATTTGGGTCCCTACATAGTAAGTTTGTTATTCTTCAGCAGAAAATGGTGCTGACTTTCCACAAGCCCGGCCAGCATGTCAATTGGGGCTACAACAACAACTGAGAGACAGTGAGTTTGTTCTGGATGTGTCTGGCATCCCATTGATGCACTTCAGATGTGGCTTTTGCCCAGGAGCCAGTGCAGGCTCAGTCCTTCATGCAGAGGCTCTGAAGGAAGATCCCCGCGCTCTGAGGCTAATAAGTGACTCCTTGAATTGCCCACACATTGTTAGCTCACCCCTGGGGATCTATAGAACACCTCTGAAGAGAAACACTGCACATTTAGACGGACATGAGAGATTTAGAGACATCTAGAGACATTTAAAGGTTCCCGCGATTAGCTATCATTGTTTTTGCTTTGTTATTGTGTTCTCAGTCAAAATGCTATTGATTATGCTACAAACACGCATGAATTATGAGTGAATTTACTCGAGGAAACATCAAGAAATCTATTTTTCTGTAAAACTACTGAGAGAGCCTCGGCATTGTGCCGGTGATATCATAAATGGGGGGCATGTGATCCGTGGGTCAGATTCCAGGCATGTGCGCAGCGCTGTCTTTTCCAAGCTACACCTGCTAACCTAGATTTGATGTCTAGTCAAATCCAGAACATGTTTCCCATGTATATACACTTTGTGTGTAGTTGGCCAGGCTATACTGTAGCAAGCTTGTACTGCACATGATAAAATCCTGGAGTTTAGTATGGATCTCATGCCTTCTGATAAGATTTGATAAGGCTGTGATAAGTCTTCTGATTCCATAATGTCAGGCTAGGGTAGGATGATAATTGATGAGATGATAGTCAGAGTGAATAAATAAGAGAACCTAATACAATGAAGCAGCAAAGGGAGGTGAAAGGTAAGAAGTTCGAATCTGCAGCTTTCTAGCCTGACCTAAAATGATCCATAGGGCAGTGATCCACTACTCCATCATACCTCGTATTAATTGTTTTGACTGTCTAATTCACTCTTCAGAATTGATATAAGAGTAGAAGACAATTTGATACAATCTAGAAAGATTATAGAATTATTACAGATAGTCAATATAGAAAAATTATAGAAATTTGGATAGATCAACATCAAAGTCAAAGCAATTATTTTTTAACTTAAAGTTATAACTTTAATTTTTGAGTATACAATTGATATAAACTTAACTTCTGCTAAATCAGATAATTATTAAAAAAATAAGATTTGTCATTGAAGATTTAATAAGACATTCAATTAATAATTATACCATTTCTGAATACTAAATTTATAAACAAGTCATTTTAACTACCTTTACTTTTACCATTCAAAATAGTCTTAAGACTCATTTACTTTTTACAAGTTTTTACTGCTAGAATTCACAGAGAATTTAAATATTGAATCATTCAATTAATAAGATTGTTATAAGATCTTTTGCATATAGATATAAAAATTAGAGAGATAGATGAATCAATATTTTGAAACTGTACTTTAGATAATTATTTTAAAATAGTGATTTATATAAATATTATTAGAATTTGTATTTCTCAGAGGGGAGAATTATCTCTGATATAAAAAAATAGATAATTAAATTATTTAACATTTAAAGACAGCTTAATCTTTTATTTTTTAAGTTTTATATATCTATACTTGATATGCTCCATGTAGTATTAATAGTATACATATTTAAAGATTCTATATATTAGATTGATCAATATGGTTTAAGAATAAGCTGAAGTATAGATATACTTTGATAATATTTGTATAGTACTTTTATATTATTTATAAGTATATATTCATAGTTAATAATTGTCATATACTGGTATTCTTCCAAGTTCACTTCTCACTATTCTATTCTTCTGACTTTCCTACATTTACCTGCTGACCTTTTGACACTTCTAACTTTCTCTTATTTCAATCTTCCTATTATTTTATCATTGTTCTTTAGACCTAAAATCTTTTATTGTATCCCTCCAATACTCTAATAAAAATTCTAATATACTATAGACTAATTTAATCATTTTCTTTATTCTAATCTAACACCTATAAGTTTTTTTTTGATTGTCAGAACTTTTTTGTATCATCTCTATATCAGAAGCATTCTATATTTAGTTATTACACTCTATTTTCATAATTGTTATCTTATATTTATAACATTTTCTCTTTTTCTTTAATTTTTCTATATAATATTAGCAAAAATATCTAAGCTTGATCAAGTCTCTTCTCTTTCTTTCTCTTTTTTTAACTCTACTTAATAAAAGTTTATTAATCAATATTTCTAATATCCTTTAGTATGTTTTGATTTCTACATTCACTATAGTCTGTATATATAACTCACTTCAATAATTCACTATCATATTGAATATTAGATATCTAAATTAATATTCATATTATGCCAAGATATATTAACATTGTTCTCTCTTCTTCTCTCTCATATATATATTCTAGAATTTCTATTATACTATTCTCTCTATTATTAAAAGTTTTGATTTTACTATTCTATTTACATTATATCTTAGATTTTCCCAGATTAGTTCTGATATTACTTTGATTATTATAGATTTTTTAAACTTTATATTTTCACTTCAATCATTACTAAAAAAAATAAGAGTAAAAGTAACAACTAATGATAAAAATTAATTTTGATAATTTTATAAATTACTTTATCTGTTAAAATTTGATAAATTTCCTATTGTATCAACACTGATATATTAATTCAATGTATAGATTCAATCTGTTAAATTTATATTTTGGATTTCTGATTAGATATATACAAACTTTTCTGATAAAAGTTCAAGTAATTAATATCTATATCTAATATCATTATTCTGTATATTTTTTTTCTTGATTACAATTATATAAAGCAAATTATCTAATTTAATTGAATAACTTATCTCTACTTGAACTTTAGTTTCTATATAAATAATTTTTGTAGTTTTCATTTATACTAGACTATATCTAAAGATACTTGATATATATTTTTAGACAGATAACTAACAGACTGTAAGAGTTATAAATTTCTACTTTTTATTTATACAATAAGTTACAATTTAAATTTCAATTAGTCTGTAAATATTGAGATATGAAAGGTGATTTAATTTCACTACAATTTTATCTCTCTAATTATTCATAAGTTAAGATAGTGATGATTGATTTATTATATATATCTACTGAGAAGATAATACTAATTAGTCTCTTATATATGCAAATAGTATAATACTGAATCTTGGAATTTAGAAGTCAATTTAAGATTTCTATCATTCTGTTTAGTGGCTTCATACTTTGTTATAGCAGAAGTTGAATATCAAATATATTATCTATTATCAGAGTTGATTTTATCAATATTATCATGCATATTATATTATTTCTTACACAATTAAGTTGATATACAGAAAATAAAAAATACATTTGTCTATACTTGTAATCTCTTGATTATATCTGATAATAACACTATTCTATCATTTCAATTTTCAAAATGACACTGTTTTGATTCTTTCTTTTTCATACCCCAACTTGAGATACCTCTAAATCCTGTTGGAAACAGCCATCACCTCTATAGTCAATACCAGATAATGTCTTTCTCGGAAATCACTGATTGTCTCTGATGAATGATATGCGATGGTGTTTCGGAGCTTGGGTATTGAATAGAGTTCGGAGGGCCGTTTGTGAGAGGCGCAAGGATGAAAAGCGGTAAAGTGGAGGAGAGCTTGGTTCACATGATGGCGAACGTTGTTCGAGGTCGAAGTCCGGGGATAGCCGAGGTGGCTGCGTCACTGTGCGGTCTGCTGTGGTGTGCGAGGCTGCTGCTCTCTGCTGGACACTTTGCAACTGTTTTCTGTTTGTTCAAGTGCAATGGTGTATTGACCCAGAATTTACCGTCGCTGGACGCTGCTTGTCTTGTGCTGATCTGCTGCTGCTGCGCGTGGCGTATTGCCCACCGTCGTTCGCGTTCGGAACTTGGCTGGTGCTGACTCGGCATTTCCAAACACTGATCAGCCTTATAAGACGGTACTTGCTTGTTTCTTCCCGCCTACTTGGACGACGCTAACTACATCTCTCTAGACATGATCGACAACTGGAGTGTCCACAACCAACACCACCAGTTCCTTGTCCCATCGACGTCGTCCGGCTCTTCCTCTCCTCGCTCTTCCCGCCTCAGCGTCCTCACCTCTGCCTCGTCTGTCTCGTCTTCATTATCAGACGTACAGGTCCCATCTCCTCTACCCTCTCCCGCCTTCTCTCTCACCTCCAGCACCAGCAAGACCCATGCATTCTTCGGATCCCCCTTTGCAGACGGCTCTCCTACTCCCCTTCCTCCTCCCAATCCGCCCACTCGATCCTCATCGCTCAAATCAGATACCTCCATCCATTCACGACTCAGCTCAGATGAAACCCCACGAGTAGACACACATCCCGTTCCTCGCTCTCTCAACGCAGATTTCTTTGGCACCTCTCCCCCTCAATACCGCCCCACCCCTCCCCCAGCATCCGCTCATTCGAGACCACCTCTTCCCACTCTCCCGACAATTCTCCACCCGCTTCCCCACCCCCTCCACCAAAGAAGACCATCCTCCCTCCCCTATCTCGCTTCTTCCCATATCGTTCCCGCTTTTCCACCATAGATGCCCTTCCTTCCCGCGAACCCTCCCGTTCCACAAACCGCGAATTTCTCGACGTCGACGCATCCACCCCGCCAAACTCTTATCACCAATCCACAGGTTCACGTACTTCATCTTCGGAACGTGACTCCCGGTCCTCTGCTGAACTTCCTTCCACTCCTCCCACGCCAGATCTTCATCCCATCCCCGGCCCATCATCCCTATCTCTCTCCCAACCAAAGCGCACCCTTATCCAGCCTACACCACACCCTCCTCTCCCGGATCAACCAGAACTCCCACACCCGTTTGCCCCAGGCGATATCATCGGCGATTCTTCTTTATCTCTTGAATTGATACGCACATTGGGTCAGGGCGCCTTCAGTAGTGTTTGGCTCGCAAAGGATGTCCACAGTCAACTTCCCGCACTCGAGCTTTCCAGGCGTTCAAGTCTTGTCCGCAGTAGAAGCAGGAAGAAAAACCGTTCAAAGCGTATAGAGGGTACCCTGCCAAAAGGAAGAGTCGCAACACAGGCAAAGCAAGTGATAGGCCTGGGTTTGACGCAAGCAGACAGAACCAACAGCGATTTGAGTGTGTATCTCAGTAGTGCGGGTCCTGGAAGACCAGAGAAGAAGATCGACAAACCAACAGCGGCAGGGCGGCTCGTTGCAGTCAAGATGACAGACCGTACCTTTTGCGACAAGAACGATCGTTCTAGGGTCAGTTTCATCAGAGAGGTCGAAGTCTTACGGGTTTGTATTTCCCCTTTCTCCGCCTCCCCGCCCCTTCTTCTAAACCTCCTTCCTCGTTTTCGTCTTCTCCACAGCACATCTCCCATCCTTCCATCGTTTCCTATCTCCACTCCTTCAGCACCCCATCCCATCACTGTCTCGTCCTCGAACACGTCAGTGGCGGCGAACTCTTTGATCTGATCGATTCCCCCGAGAGCCACGCAAAGCTTAATGAACCCCTTCTCCGCCGGATGTTTGGCGAGTTATCCAAAGCCGTAGCATGGATGCACGCCGTCGGTCTCGNNCNTCNCNNNATCNANNTCGAAAGTACGCCACCATCTCCCATTTTTGCACCCGCTCCAACGTTAATCTCTCTAACCTTCTTTTCGAAACTTGTGTTAGATATCCTTTTGACAAGCCATCCATTCAACGCACCGTTGCCAGCCCTCCCAGCCCCTCTCGTCAAACTCACCGATTTCGGCCTTTCTCGCTTCATAGATCCTGCTCAACCCCTCCTCACAACCAGATGCGGTTCCGAATCCTACGCCGCTCCTGAACTCGTCACTGGTCGATCGTACGATGGTCGTGAGACCGATTCTTGGGCATGTGGCGTTGTTCTCTACGCCCTCGCGACCAGAAGATTGCCGTTTGACAAGCCATCGCAACATAGACAGCGTGAAGAGCGTGTGGGAGTAGTACCAGACAATACAATGCCCTCTAGTAGAAGAGGTGCGGCTGGAGGAGGCAGTCAACTAGAGAGAATGGAGAGGAAAGCATTGCTCATTCGGATCGCAAAGGGTGAATACGCTTGGCCCGATCTATCTTCGTCTACTACCGCCCCAGCACAAGACGCTTCCACGGGATTGGATAATGATCGATGCGGTGCTTTGAGGAATGGTGGTGGTCATCATGAGCCTAGCGTCACGCTAACAGGAGAGCGTCTATCCACCAGTAGTGGGGTACGAAATATTGTGGGCAAGCTCCTTGTTAGAGATCCTAGAAAGAGGTCAAAGATGATTGATCTATGGGAGGATCCTTGGATGAAAGGCGAGGGTGCCCCTCCACCGCCTGTTATCTCCCCAGCCGATTACGTCGTAGGACACGATGATGATGCCGTGACCAAGGATGAGGATGAGAGCGATTCCAGATGGTCTGCCGAGGCGGACGAGGATGCTTGTGGTGATAACCTAGATGAGGATGGTTTGCTCGTCGATGAGCAGGAGATTGGTCCCGGGCACGTTGCACGACAGGAGCATTATTAGGCCATCTCGTTCCACCCCGTAGTGCTGTGCTCCCCATATTCCAGTGCTCTCGTTTTCCCGTTCCGACATCCGTCTTCCCTTTCCCCTCCCTTTTCAGTGACGCACGTCGCGTAGTCTCGAGTTCTCGTCATTCCAAGCTTCGTTTTCTTTCCCTCGTCCAGTGTGCCCCTATTCTGTCAAGAGTGGAATGTTTGTCTACTGTTTGATTGCTCTGTGTGTGCGATTATGCTTCCCCTCTCCAGGAAATCGTCCTTGCCATTTTAGCTCTCCCTCTCTTCGTGTTTTTTTACTCTGGTTCTTATGTTTGTTTTTCTCTTCATCACGTCAGATCACATCATCTACCTCCCCATTAATCTATTCTCTATTTCCGCTGTTGTTTCAAGTATCCTCCTCTCTTTGTTCTTCCGCTCTACTTCCATCCGCCTCATTCGACGACAAACTCTCTCAATTCAGCAATTCCAATCAATCAACATGTGCAATCAATTGTTTCCAACAATCTCAAATGTTTCTGTTTTCCTTTCACGCGTTTTACTACTGATTATATATATCTCGTTTCGTTTCATATCATCCCATGTGTTTACCCTCTTTCCCCTGGTCCTTGGATCATTAACCTCTAGATTCAAAACTGATTAATTGTTTGTTGTCTCGTACTCGCTCTCCCTCCGTCGTCATCGATCTCCACGCCTCCTGTATGTCAACATGCGAGATAGTCGTGGACCTGTCGTCTTGGGGTTCCTGTATGTGTACTCGATTCTTGATGTATATGTCAACCTTTCCTCCCCTTTGCATCGTTAGAAAGTGATGGTGTAGCGTAGCTAGGTCTCAATGGAAGCGATGTTGTTGCTCGTACTGTACCTCTCTCTCGTCCAATTGGGTGAATGTGGAAGAAATGACAAAATAATCGTCGGCAGATTACGTGCGATTAAGGAACACAACCACGACTACAAGCAAGGGGAATACGGAAATAATGAAGCGTCCTGACTATCGTCCTAAGTCTATGTATGACAGACACGGTATCATTCACATAAGTAGTATAAATCCGTTCATCGGATATCATCCACAGAGTCCCGCTATCAGAGTCATCATCGCCTCTCGCGAACCCGCAACCATACAATGCCAATTACCCCGAGCCCAAATCCAGCAATAAACGCAAATAACACAAGTACATCCCGATAATAATTATTAGATCCAAATCCAAACAGCTACCACAGGGTGGTGATCAATCTCACATGACGATGCGGGATAATCGTTGGGAGGACTTACCAAGTTCATTATTAAACTTGCGGAGACATTCACAGGTACACCTTCCAATGTATCTTCGATCATCAGACCAGCTCCAACTTCGTTCACGGCCAGAGCCTCGAGTGTGTACTTTAGTGGGCAGAGCCATTGTAACCATCGTAAAACGGGTGGGATATCGTTGAGGTGGACAAAGAAGCCGGCAAAGGTCATTTGATAGAGAGCAGAAAGAGCAGACAAGAGGATGGCGATACCACCATTACTGAATAGACATGCCAAGAGGAAGTTCTATATGCGACAATGGACGGGTCAACGGGAGTCGAGAAAGGGGGACAAAACCTGGTTGGGGACTTACGAATAGTGTCATGGCTAGGGTATACAAAACAAGGATAAAGAGGAACTTGAAGAAGTTGGCAGCATCGTGCGCAAGACCAGCCATCCAGTAGGTTCTGCAGAACGCATAATTGAGGGTCAGGAATGCTATGCGGACTGTATTGAGATACGTACATTGTAGAGACTATGATGGTGGGGATGACACGCAGAGGTATCACATCGAAGATGAACCGGGACAATAACCAGGCAGTCGGACTACGAGACATTCAATGTCACGATGATGATCGAACTTGCGAGAGGGAATATGCGCACCTATAATACGAAGCTGAACGTTCTCGCAGGAACAAAGGCCGGATTTCTACAACATGGTACAATGCGCTCAACGAAGAGAACGCGATCAGTGCGCCCTTATTGCCCAAACAGGATCAGCCGAGAACGAAACGCATATAGTTGAACGAAAAGCTAACCAGGAAGAATAGGCACCCGACACGAGATTGGAACCCCGCGATAGTGATGCCTGTTTGGAAATACAGTCCACCTAGTTCGTGAATGAATTGTCAAAAGACGTCACTTTGAGTATCATGAACGGCACTACTCACCACAGAAGACGCCAAGAACTGAAGCGACGCCGACATGGGTGAAGAACAGACTGAAATCCCTATATAGCCCAAACTGTCAGTGGCTGCCGAGAGACATCCGACAAAAATTGTACCTTCGAAGAATCTTCCATTCTCTGCCAGACAGCACCTCCAGTTGGGTTAAGAATGTCGCCGCGTACTTCGATCTTTTTCCTTTCAACGAGTGAGCAAGGGAAGGCATTGATACATGCACCGCTATAGGTTTTTCGAGCGTGCTATCCGTCGCATTTGCGCCACCATTCTGCTCGATGTGCACCTTGGTTGCAAGTTCGTCAGATGTACTATGCGCTGCTTGTGAATTGGACTGTAACGTCGCTGGTGATTCGATCGCACCCGGTACCAGGGTAATGCGTGTTTGGTCAGTTGACGAAGGGAAGAGTGTGACTGGTGGTGAACTGGCAACCTCCAATAGGAAATCGGCAACGTTGTAACCTTGCTGACACTGAATGCCCCTTTCTGAGAAGTATTCCGACGGCGCGAAACCTCCTGACCCAGAAAATAACGCGCGCCCGTGAGATAAGAGAAGAATTTGGTCGAACGTTTGATATAGCTGGGAACTATTATTGCAAACAACGGAGTGAGTGTGAGATAAGAAGAGTTTCCTGAAACCGACATACCTTGGTTGATGAATGGACGCAATGACAGCAGTAGGGTTCTCCGAATCGTGGGCTAGACCCCGAAGCACATTTGCTACCTTTGCAGCAGAAACGGAGTCCAAACCTGAAGTCGGTTCATCGAGAATCAAGACATCCGGTTTCGCGACCAACTCCAACCCTATGCTGACCCTCCTCATTTCTCCGCCAGAGATGCCTCTCTTTTCACCATCCCCTATCCTCACGTCTCGTACCGCGCCGAGGCCGAGCTTCTCTATAACGTCGTCCACGCGGGCAATCTTCTCGGAGTCGGGTAAAGCCTCAGGAAGTCTGAGACGAGCGGCGAAAAGGAGGGCTTCGTACACAGTTAGCATGGGAGGGAGCACATCTTGCTGTGGTACGAAACCGATAAGAGGGCTCGACGATGGGGGATATGCGGAGGAAGAGGCGGGAAAAGTGACAGAACCAGTCGTGTGTCCTATTTTACTCTTCCCGGCAAGAATCTCAATCAAAGTGGTCTTCCCGGCACCTAATGGATTTCAAAAATGATTAAGGTAAGACAATTCCGCTGACAAAAGAATGAACAAAGGTGGATGGGTATACGTACCACTTGGACCCAGTATAGCCATCATTTGACCGGGTTGAACACAACCGGTGACGGAGTCCAACACGACTTTGGGAGAACCCCTAGAACCTCGAATGAACGGGAACCCTCCGAACCATTGGTTGCGCTGGTGACTTTGACGAACGAAGTAGCTGACATTGTTCCATACGACCGCGACGCCGCCCGTCCGAGACGAAGTAGCAGATCCTCCTCGTCTTGCACGCCTTTGGACGATGTATCCGTAGATAAGGAAGAGTAGCGCTAGACCGATAAGACCCCCAACAACTGCGAGGCCCGCAATGACGCCCCCACTCAGGGAGCTGCCATTACTACCAGAGTCTGACGAGTTGGTGGAATTAGTGCCCGAAACGCTGTCGATGACGTTTTGTCGAACGCATTCCCCAAAGATGCAGTTGTTGAGCGTGAGACCACCACTTCCAAAGACGGACAAGATAACGGATTGCTTGAACGAACAAGATGCCGTTCCATCTGAGGAGGGTGAAGCGCATGAGACAGATACGGTGCCAGTCAACATATTAATCGTGCTTGTTAAGTTTGATACGGGGACTCCTCCACAAAACGTGGCTCCAGCTCGACATGTGCATTTGAGGTTGTTACAGTTCCAATCGGAGGTGCCTGCGTCAGAGTTGATATCTTGAGCACAAGCATCTGCTGTGCAATAGAACTGCTCGACGCCGTCGTAAAATAATTGGGCATAGATGCTACCGCTTTCACCGAAGCCCGTGACGTTGGGGAGGGGGGTATAGGTAGAGTTCAAGGTGCGCAGGATATTGAGCGTGGATGATAGGGGATACAATGCCTGGAGAGTTGGATTCTGAACAGAATATAGTCGATAAATCCATGACTGACAAGTGAGACTATCTCAGACTCACCAGGACTTGACAACTCATGTCAGAGGCTGCATATACCCGTGGGGTCGTGTTGCATGTGAGAGTAGTGTTGACCCCAGTGGGTAGATCGGGGACTGCTCCGGAGGAATTTTGCGCTCCAGAGGAGGTAAAACCAGCCTGACACGCATTTGCAGATTGGCAGACGTTGCATCCAAGACCTGACCAGCCGGCCTCGCAAGAGCAACCCGAGGAGGTCAAGTTGGCGAACGAGTTTGATCCTGATGGGATGGGGACAAGAGGGCGACCGGATCCTTGAAAGATGTTGCCTCCGCACCCCGGTTGCGAGCAGGTTGAACCGCCAAAACCTACGGGACAAGCACAAGACGAGCCGTTAACAAAACCATAGTTCTCGCAGACTATCGACATATTGTCCTGTAGCCCGCGAGATGGAAGTACGAGACAAGAAACGGTCGAGGTCAAATTTGTCCAGTCCGCCCGTCTGTTTCCAAACTCGAAGTGGGACCACGAGCGGCCTCGCTAACCGCGCTCCGTGCTAGACGCCCATTTAAATTAAGCAGTGCTCGCCCACGTGGCAAGTGCATCACGTGCATTTCCTCGGCCCACGGGTCGGTGGGCAAGTCAGTGGCTGGGTGGTGGCCACAGCCGAATGTCACAGTGAGGGTGGTCTTTCTCCTCTCTCTTTCTTCTTTGCATATATTACTCAGAGTCACATATACACCATGTCGGACTATTCAGACGTCCCCAGTGACTCCTACGACTCCGACGGCTCATTCGATAACACTGTGAGAATCGCCCGAAATCTCTGAGACGCTTTGCACTAATCATCTCCTAGTTCCTCGACGATGACTCTGATTACGAACCTCCAGTCGTCGTTGACAAGGGCAAGAAGAAGTTATCGACGCTGGAGTACAAGACTTTGACATGTGCTCACCTCCAAGACACACTCGAGGCAGACATTAGCAAAGTGGCGGGCTTGACGGGCTTGGAGGTAAGGGCTCCCGTATCTCCCACCTTGCTTTAGCACCTGATCTCGACCATTCTCAATATTCTATTCAGTCACCTATCGCCGCTATCCTGCTACAACACTTTAGATGGAATGAGGACAAAACCATCGAGAAGTACATGGACAATTCCGCCACTGTACTCAAAGACATAGGGGAGCCCGAGTCCACCATATCGCCAGGAGCACGCCCTTCAAAGCGTGCTAAATTGACTCCTACTGAATTTACGTGTGGCATCTGCTACGATAACCCAAGCTCCGACCTGGTGTTCAAACTTCGCTGCCAACACGCTTTCTGCATCCCGTGTTGGGGAATGTACGTCACCTCGAAGATCAGAGACGAAGGGCAATGTTTTTTCCAATGTATGGAAGATGGGTGTCCAACAGTTGTCGATGACCCAAGTATAGCGACCTTAGTTGACGAGTCATGTTACGAGCGGTATGGCCCAGCCGTTGATCCCATGACGACCCATTCACCTCGCTAACACCCCAATTTTCACTCGCCGTCATTAGATTCAAGGAACTCCGACGACAATCCTATGTAACTGCCATCCCCGACCTCAAATTCTGCCCACATCCCGGTTGCACCGAAACAGTCTCTTGCACAGGAGGAAGGGGTTCATCTCTCCTCACTGAAGTTCCAATCGTACGATGCGGCCAGTCTCATCCTTTCTGCTTCGGATGTGGATTCGATTCGGACCACCGCCCTCTCATTTGCCCACTCATCTCGTCATGGCTCAAGAGTGCTAGAGAAGATGCCGGAACCTCTCAATGGATCAAGGCGAACACTCGCTCGTGCCCCAAATGTAAGAATAACATTGAGAAGAACGGTGGATGCAAGTAAGTCTCTTATTCACAGAGATATCCTGAACCTCCCGAACTGACGAGCTGCCATACAGCCGGATTCTCTGCCGACATTGTCAATTCCAATTTTGTTGGTTGTGCCTACGAAATTGGGAGACCCATGGCTACAATGACGCAACTTGCAACGCCTGGAAACCCCTTGATCCAGATGCTGACATGACGGAGGCCCAGCGAAATCTCGAGAAATGGCTCTTCTATTTCGATCGATACAATAATCATGAATTGTCAGCCAAGCTAGATCAAGATTTATGCGAACGTACGGAGGAGAAAGTGGTCGAAGTGCAGGAGACAGGAAAGCTGTCCTGGATCGAGGTATAGCCGGTCGCGTTCAACTGTGAGACACTCTCTAACTCTCATATAGGCGAAATTCATGCAGCAAGCTGTCGACGAGCTGACTCAGTGTAGAATCTCTCTAAAGTGGTCGTACGCAATGGCGTATTTCATGGTCCAGGGCAACCAGAAGCAAATATTCGAAGATATGCAACTGTAAGCAATTCTGCTTCCATAGAGCATTTTGCACATCGACAAATGCCCCACCCCGTAGTGACCTTGAGAAAGCCGTCGAAGAACTCTCTCAGCTGTTAGAAGAGAATATCGAAGCTGCGTCCGTGAAGACGCTGAGGCAACGCATGATGGATAAGACTGTACGTGCACCCTATCTTTTCTGTTCTCCTTTGGCCTCACCTTCGGTTACTGTCAGGTCTACGTGAGGAGCCGACACGAAGTACTCTTACAAGATACGGCGGAAGGTCTTAGAGAAGGGCGCTGGGAGTGGAACACCTATCTTTGAGGAAAGATCGTGCGAGCTCCATACAGTCGGTGTAACCATGTACATGTACGGTTGTTCCAGGTCGTTTCGTTTCATGTAGGCTATTGTCAGTTGTGTTACTACGCTCTCTCCTCTAGGATGTTAATTCTGTCATTTGCAAAGAGACGCATTTCGGGACAAATCGCAACGTCGCGTTTATTACTTTACTAAGCAAAGGTCGGGTGTGCCAGGCGTAGGTAGCATAATTGTATAACAAGTGAGTGGTGGGCGATAGTGGATTCTAGTGGTGCGAGGAGTCCGTGGATATGGGGCAGAGGTATATCACGAAGTGTCGACGCTAGACCTTGAAACCATAAGATCGCATGCAGGCTATGTGCTGCTGAACAAGGTCCTTGCACTTTTCGTCGGCCACCGATGAATCGTACTTGAGGAAGCAATCGTCCCGGACAGACTTCGTTTGAGGACAAGCACAGCACCTACGAGACCCACTTTAGCTGGAGTTTTGGGTATGGGCGAGAAGACTCACGGTTTTAGGCCTTTTGGATTTAATGGGTTCTGTTTGGGATCCGTAGGGTCATAAGGACACGAGTCTGGCGACGCAGAAGATGAACCCTTCCACCACGAGGCGACCTTCGTCCTGTATAAACACCAACACCATGCAGTATCGAATTGAGTTGCTCACTGATTGGAACATTGCACTTGAGGAAACGGTTTGTTGGGAACAGGTGAAAGGAAGTTCCTGCTGGGGTTCCAGGATCCAGGGGCGGGAGGGTGGATGAATAAGATGGTGCGAATTAGACGCCTTCGATGACGAGTTATACTCATCTCGAATTCGTAACTCCTCGGGTGGTCTCGGGTTCCTGTTTTGGTAACTTCTGTATTTAGTATCTTGGACTTGCAGATAGAACGGCGCTGCTCGCCGCACGCCAGGCGATCCCCCAGCAGAGTATAGAAGTTCTGTGCTACTCTTTTAAGTTGAGGAAAAATCCCTAACTGAGGCTAGATGAGTTTCAGTGTATATGGCTAGATAGTAATTGTTGAATTGAAATATAAAACAGAAAAGGGGATATTAAACAATTTATATGAATTTAATCAGAGATGTAAAAGAATTTAAAATTATAAATATAGACAGAATAAACTTTCAAATTTGTCACAATAACCTAGAAACTTAAGGATAAATGATAAAAGCTAAATAACCCTTTAAAGCTAGTTTCAAAGAGAATATATCTTCAATTTTTAGTTCCTTAATATGATATATATATAATTTGATAAAAAATAGCTTGCCTTTGTTGATACTAATTCATGTCTTTTATATACTGATTATTTCTGCAACAACTTGATTAATTTCTAGAAATTACTAGAAATATTAGAGTCAAAACTAATAACTTAGAAAAAGTGCTTGTCTTAAGTAATACATAGTAAATATGACAAAACTATTTTTAATATATTCTTGTCTATCTTTATATTTAATATAAAATACAGTATATAGACAATCTAAAAAATTTATTATATTATATTCTATGTTACAGTAGTTTAGGTTTACTAATAATAAATATATATATCAACAATTAAATTATAATTAAGCCTATAACTGTTGAGATACTATAGTCTTCTATAAATTTAATAGTAGTTCTCAGAGGTATTTAGAATTAGTATAATTAGACTCAGATTTAGATAGGAAGTCCTTTAAGTATAAACTGTCTTACACTAGATATCACATGTATTTTTATGACCCTAAATGAGTATCGGATATAAATCAAGTTATATTTTTATAATATAGTTTCTAATTCAAAATTTGTAGGAAATTATGTGTTTGTATTATTATATTTACCTTTTATAGTTTTTATTCTGATTTTATTTTTTTGTCACTTTTTTATAGATAATAAAAGCTCACTTTTCTAAGGTCTAATTCATGTATGCTTACTTTACTATCAAAATAAGTATTTCTGCCATATATAGAATTAAATATTATCTGTAAGTTCTGATCTATCAGTTATATAAACTCTTTCTTGTATACTTGATAATTTAAAATATAATAAATATAGAGATAAGATTTAGTAGATAATTGAAATTACTGTAATTTCGATTTTATCAATTCTTAGAGGATCAAAAAAGTTTTAGATCTACTATAATCAAAGTATATATTTTTATGACTAGAGAAAAGAATAATTTATCATTTATATTGATATAAATTTCAATACACCAAAGAAAAAGGACTACCCTATTTAGACTCTCTTAAGGATTGATCTCAGTTATGTATATATATATATCAATATTATGAACTGATATAAATTAAAGCAGTTTGGAATATTAAAAAGACTATTTAAGGTAAATATTAGAACTAAAATAGAGATCAGAGATATAAAGAAGTAGAATTAATTTATATATCTTTGGCGACCACTCACCACAACTCTTTGTGCCCACTGCTAAGTCAGAGCTTCTTCATGGTCCTTTCTGACTTTCAAGTTACCATGAATTTCAAGAGCTATCTACTAATAGCTCACTGAACTAATAAATTTGTAAGCTGACCTTCTTTGTTTTTTTTTTATCTCTAGACTCTGCTAACTCTATTGCACTAGCCAGTCCAAGTCTCTGTCACAATTCTGCCTAACTTTCTGCCATACATTCGTACTAAAATGAAAGCAGTGTTTAGAAAGGGAAACAGCGCAGAGAATGAAGAAAAGAAGTTATTGAGTATTAACTTTACAAGAAGCTATAGATTGGTTCAGTATATGGCAATGATAAGTAAATAAAATAAGAGTAGTTTTCTTACAGAATATAGAGTAATCCAAATATATATATGTATATATCAAAGATGACAGGTTTTCTTATAAAGACATATTAAAACATTTGTATAAGCTATACTTAATACAGGATTCTAACCAGAACTAAGTGAAGATCCTACAGAATATATAAATTCTATGGTATATTATATATCATCTTCCTTGAAATGATTACCTATTTATCCTTGATTTTCTATAAAAGATGTAAAATCTCATACATCTTACAGCCAGTGATATTGGACTGATAAGTAATCTTTGCTTGATTCTAAAAAGTTACATCCAGCAAGATAGTGATATGATAATCAATTTACTTCTTAATAAAGTTATTTATAACTTGCTGTTACTTCTATAGGATATTAATCTTTTTCTCAATATGCCTGATGCATCTATCTATCTCTGAAGTCTTCCTAGTATTACGAAGACAGAGGGTAAAAGAAGACCTATCAAAGTGTAAATAATTTACTTAATAAAATATACATATATAATGACAAAATAGAATACTATAAATATATACAGAAAAAACTGATATACACAAATCTTACAAGATAAAAATAATCTTCAGTAGAAAATTAAGATTTAGTAGATAATTGAAATTGCTGTCATTTTAATTTTATCAATTCTTAAAGGACTTAAAAAGTTTTAGATGTACTATAATCAGAGTATATGCTTTTATATCAGAGAAAAGAATAATACAAAAAAATGCTGATAAACTTTTCAGATATTCAAGAAATATTAGTTATAGTGATATAAATTTAAATATATTCAAAAAAAAAGACTACTCTATTTAGACTCTCTTAAGGATTTAAATTAATTATATATATATAATTGATATAATGAACTGATATAAATTAAAGCAGTATAGAATATTGGAAACATTATTTCAGCTGAATATTAGAACTAAAATAAAGATAGAAGATAC
>JANAWD010000675.1:0-20991 GCA_027627245.1 Meripilus lineatus | reverse complement strand
ATTTAAGAAACAGCCTTCTTGTGTCCTTTATTTTGATTAATATTTAACTTATTTATTTTTCTCAATTCACCTCTCAGTGATTTATTATTATCATACTCTGAGAGTCTTTCTGTAGTTGTTATATTCTGCTTCTACACAGCTTTTCAATCACCTCTTATATTCTTTCACTATTTTCTTTTCTTTCTCTCCTCTCTTCCATCTTCTCTCTTCTCCCCTTCTCCTCTCTCTTCCCTTTCCTCCCTTTCCTCTTCTTTCTATTGACAACCACAAGCCCACATTCTTTGCAGAGGGCAGAGACTCTCACGTAGAATATCAATCCTATCAAAAAGATAAGGGGAAATGATATTTGAGTGTGACTGTGTTCAGGTTCTCCGTCTACTTTTGATTTGTCTTACTGTCTAGTAAGGTTTTGTCCGGTATTATATGACTGTTAATAATTGTATTTCGATTCAAACATGTTGGTCTACTTCTTAATTGGGGATCGCTCTGGCGTGCGGAGTGCAGCGCAGTTTCTATCGACAAGTGAGTAAGAGATCCAGGTTCATTAGCGCCGAATCAACAGCTTTTTTTGGTGTCATCACGTGATTTATTCTTTAGTCATTCGAGAGGAGTCAGGATGTGGCCGGAGAGCGTGCCGAGGGACCGGCTGAGTGGATTGGGTGAGACGGATTTTGCGCCAAGACTCTTTCGAGGCCAGCGCTTACCTTTGCGCTGAGTCCAACAACACTTTCTCCACCAGCAAGGTTGCTGCGCTGGGCAAGTGCCCTTTCTTTTCACCACCATCGTCTACGTTGTTCGGACTTTTGGTAGTCCAGGATTTGTGCTGCTCGCGCTTTCCGTGGTCTTCAGTTTGTTTGGTTGTTACTGGGTAGCCGGGATTTCTTGGACCAAGGTGCGTGGCGGTTTCTGTGGAACAGAATCATTTCTCATCATTGGTTCGAATAGGTTATCGTGTCTAGCCATGAATTTTGGCGGTTCTATATCCAGGAGCCTCAAGGGCGTATGGGTTGCCCTTCAGGCTGGTGTAGCAAGGCTCGACAAGTCCGTGTCTCCGCTTGACACGATCACCCGCTTTCGACAACACAGGTTCACTCTCAAGGATTCTATTTATCTATTACACATCTTCCTTGCTACGTTTTGGATCTCCCTAATGCAAGCGCCGGGGTTCCCTCTCAAGCTCCTGATACCCATTCTTTACGCCATCGCTCTCCTGATACCATTCACCTCCCAGTTCTTCATCCCCGCAACTCCGGTCTTCAGCTGGATCCTCACCTTCTACAGCGCTCGTTTCATTCCAGACAACTTCCGCCCAAAGATCTCCGTCGTCCTTCTTCCAACCCTAGAATCAGTACTCTATGGTGCCAATATTTCAGATATTCTCACAAGAACGACCCATCCTCTCCTTGACATCATCGCATGGATTCCCTACGGAGTCGTACATTACACCTTCCCATTCGTCGTCGCAGCCTTCCTATGGCTATTTCGAACCAAAGAAGCATTACATCAATGGGCACGGATATTCGGATACCTCAATCTTGCAGGTGTTTGGATCCAGATCCTCCTTCCATGTGCGCCACCATGGTATGAGTTAATCTATGGTCTCACACCGGCCAACTATTCCATGCGTGGTTCACCTGCTGGTCTCGGACGTATAGACAAACTGTTCCACTCGAACGGATACACCCTGGCATTTTCCAACTCACCGGTCGTGTTCGGTGCATTCCCATCACTCCATTCTGCATGTGCGACAATCGAGGCGCTATTCATATCCCATTTCTTCCCACAAGCAACCAAGTGGATATGGTCATACACCTTGGTTTTGTATTGGGCGACAATGTATCTCACACACCATTACCTCATCGACGTCGTTGGAGGCTCGTGTATGGCCGTGGCATTTTTCTATCTCATGTTGCCTGATGACCTCAAAGGACAAGCCGCATTCGCTACACCGCCGAATCTCAACAATGGTTCGCGTCGATCGAAATACGAGATCTATGACCTCGAAGAACCACGGACTTCTGGACGAGGAGGGAGAGGTGCGAATGGTTCGATTATGCAAGACGCCGCAGACTTCGATTTGGACGATATGGTTTCAGACGAGGAAGAGAGGGATATTACTTATAGATCGCCTGTTGTTCCTCAAATGCCAAATTCGGCTCCACCAATCTTGAAGACGATGGCCGGGAAGAGTACAGGAGGGAGAGGGAGTCACAGGCATACTGCGAGTATAGCGAGTTTAATCAGGGCGGAAGAGAGGGCGGAGGACGGGTGGAGTCCTATAGGAGGGTCATTCAAGATTCCCAGTGTTCCGAGTGATAGAACAACGGACGTTTGAGGACTTGACTGTGCTCATTTTTTCGGGGTTGTCTTATTGCAGCCACAACGGCTCGCCGGTATCTCTTTTTTTCTTGGTTTGCCAATACAACCCTACACCACCCATCCGCTCGAGTCTGTTTCCATCTTTTTTCCCATTGGTATAATGTGTTTCATCCCGGTGTATCTATCAGGATGTAATATTCCTTCTCTCGTTTATACATATCCCACATCTGACCCTCTTTTGCACTGCATTTGGCCATGCCGCAGCCCTCAGGCTTCCTAGATCATGTCGTCCAACGTCCACGTTTCTGGTCAGAAGCAGTCTGAATTGTCAATCTGTCTGTTATGTTTTTTGACATGCGAAGTGTTTGTGGCCGCACCGGTACCATTGCTGCGAGTGATCTTCCGTTTGACCGAACTCTGAATCGACGGCCATGAGAGCCGGATAGCATACCAGGGCGCCTAGCAGTGGAATAAAAACTTAACACCCTTCCTCGTCCACCCTGGACACTTCACCGTGCTGGCAGCCCTCGCATCTCCTTGAATCCTCGCGGGGTACCCGTGTAGGATAGTTGTGTGTTTCTTTGTATTCAACTCTGTTCTGTTCTGGTCAATGACGTCGATGCAAGCTCTACTTTCAAAATTGACTGTCGGCGCGATCGGGTTAACATGTAAAACGTTCCTGAATATTGGGTACTGCTCTTCTGTCAAGGTGAATGGGTTGGACACTCTACTCGAAGCTTTGAATAGCAAAGAGAGGGAGAAAGGGAGGGGGATCATGACCAGTGAGTAATCCGGAGACCCTCAGTCCTGAGGAATCGGTGCTCATGTTATTTTTGGATAAGTTTCGAACCATGTCTCAGCGTATGATTCTTCCCCGGGATAGGGTACTTCCAATGCATCCTTCTGACTTTCTGTGCTGTTACAGATTAGATGATCCTGTAACGTGGGGGATTTTACCCGCGAGGTACTACTTCAATTCGAGGAGAACACGCTGGGTTCTGGGAGCGTCGGATATCATGTTCACGAATCCGTGAGTCTGCGCTATTTTTTCTCCCGAATATCCCATGTTGTTGCCGGAGACATCAATGTATCAGCTACGGCAAGTCACTGGCTTCGTAGTTCATGTAGTCAAGGTGGTAGGCCATGCCGCGTACCCTTGATATTTCATCATGTATGGATGGCAGACCACAGGCTTGACAATTGGACCTCTAAGTTATTTCCAGAGAACGCGGGATTGCTGATGATCCGTACCTCTCGTTCTTGTTAGGTAGTATTTTCTCAGCGTTCTTTCGGAAAGGGCAAGTGATTGAGACTTTCCGAGGAAATGGCATTTTCCAACCTGCTGTCGATCTTGCAATTGAGAGGCTCAATGAAGGTGCTTGGGTACGTTGGTGTTTTCTTCCTTTTTCGACTTTAATGGCTCATAAATGACGAACCCGCCTTTTGCCATTCGTCATCGTGACTGTCTGACCTATATGAAATGTAGGTACACCTCTTTGGGGAAGGCAAGATCAATCAACCTCATATGGAGAAGAAAGAGGAGGAAGGTGCTCCTCATCGGCCACCATGGAAACTTCTCAGATTCAAATGGGGTGTGTGAGTGTACACGATTTACTTTTGGAAGAGTGTTTAGAGAAGTTTACTGAGTCCCTCCTTCGTCAGTGGTAGAATCCTGATGGAAGCAGAACAACCTCCTCTGATCATACCAATGTGGATCACGGGTACGTGAAGTAGCTTCTCGTGTGTCCCAATCCGTGTTACTAGCATTCTTTATCTTTCAGGGTTCAATCGATTGATGCCAGAAGGCCGTCCGGCGCCGTTCAAGTTCTTCCCAAAACCTGGAGTTGATCTGAGCATTACATTTGGCCAACCAGTCAACAACGATCATATCAAGGCAGCGCTTCGGACTTCAATGAATGCAGGTATTGGTTATGGCTGTCAGGAACCCATCAACGCTCCTATCCCAATACCGGTCATCGACGGGAAAAGTTTTGCAGTTCCTGTGTACAGCACATCTTCGGAAGTGCGGAGCGAGAGGATCTCGGAGCAGCGGTGGATGGGGGATGTTATCTCACCAATGGTCCATCAACTTGAACAACAATCGGTTGCTGGCGCTGAAATCTCAGCCCACGGATCTTCGGTGACACAAGTGGGTCTTGCGACGGAAACCGAACGAATACGTAGCGCTGTGACAGCGATCCTTCAGCGGGATGTGGAGGCTTTGGGTCGTAAAGTTTTGGAGATCAATCCCGGTTTGTGCCCAGAGTCGCATTCGAGGAGGGTCAACGTATGACAGGCGCCTGGGAGGGAATCTTGATCTTGAGCTCATGGTGGCGGTTCGGCGAATCCACTGGATGGTGTACCGTTGACTTGATGGACCTAAAGGCTCAGGTGGTGTCGCTCGTTTGTTTCATCTGTTTTACTCGGTTTATGATTTGGCCTTGGTCAATAGATGTGAGTCGTAGAGTCCAATATAATCAATAATATTACATGACGTGCATCAGACCAATTTTAGGAGTGGTGCATTTTTGAGCCTGGAATGGTTATGGCAACTTATGAGCATTACGGTAGACCCTCCTCGGTCGGGTGGTATCTTCCTTTTAGTTTGTAACTTATGACATGACCCACCACGTTGACGATGAGCAGGCGATGGAGGCTTCGGATATCTCCCTTCCAGTCCCTTCAAAGTCGCCCTGTATAGCTCTAGCATGACCCAAGCCTGTTTTGTTGGCGCCACGGGACTACCTACTAACGCCTCATTGGTGGGCTATACGAGTGCTATACGACAACAGTGAGTGGTTTGTTGGTCATATCAGCTTGCGCCACAGTTGAATTGTCCCCCATGTGATGCTTGACATCGTTCCCAAACAGCGAGAGAAAAGAAGGGACACCCTCAATACAGAATAGTTAACCGTGTCTCCCCTGCGTCTAGCCAAACAACTTTGGCCCTGACCGGGGAATTTTCTTTCGGTTGCCATCACCTATAAGTGTATCAATCCCACCATGAACCATATCGTCTCTCCCCGTTTTGTCTCTCCCTCGATTCCTTGGGGATGACTCCTCTCTGGATCCCGCCGTTCTCGTTGACAGAAGCCCTCACCGCACTTGTGGCAGCTTATGCGATTTGGACAGTCTCTGCTTGGATTTACAACCTATTTTTTCATCCTCTTTCCAAGTTTCCGGGGCCCAGGATCGCTGCTATCACTGATTTGTGGCGTGCATGGGTCTGGTTGATAAAACAGGACAGTATAGAGAGGCTTTTCGAGCTTCACGCTATTCATGGTGCGGATCCTTCGACCACTCCACTTAAGACAGCCCGTTGACGCTCCGATAAACAGGGGATGTTATTAGAATCGGACCAAATCAGGTACTTACCTTTCTCTGATCGTATATCTTAACACGACTGATATGGGGGTTCTCTGCGTGCCAGTTACACTTTGCTAACCCTGAAGCATATAATGAAATCTATCATCCGAATCATAGATGGTCAAAGGATCCAGCCCTCTACGGGAACTTTGCCAACGGGAACTCTTCGTTCACTCTGCTGGACTATCGTTCGGCAAAGAAGCGGAGGGACATGATTTCTCCTCTGTTCTCGCGGAAGGCCACTCTTGAAATGCAAAACTTGGTTCAACAGAGGGCAAGTAACCCCGTTCCCCTCTGTTGAAGATTGATTGACGTATTCTACTGATTGACAGTTGGACATACTATGCGAGGCTCTTGAGAGAATACACAAGGAAGGAAAATCAGCGAATATCTATCACGGACTGAAGTGTTTCACGATGGATACCATATCTTCCTTCTGCTTTGCCAAACCGATAGGCGCGACCAATGCACCCGGATTCCACGCTGCTCCTGTCATAGCACTCGACACCGCTTTGCCCCTTATGCACATCTTCGTTCATTTCCCTACCATCAGAAAGCTGATGATGAAGACTCCACCATCATGGCTTGCGCTTTGGGATAAGTCGTTGGAAGGGTACCTACACCTGCGAACAGTACGTCATATTAGAAGGAAGTTACTCATCGAACTAATATTTTCTAATGTTTTAGATGCTTGGACAACAAATTAGAGATATCCTCGCCGACCCCTCGACACTCTCAAATGCGCCCCATCCGATCATCTATCATTCACTTCTCGGGATCAAGGATCCGATAGACGATATTGGGTCTATAAATAAACCCTTGATATCCCGGCCCATCTCCACCTCAGATCTTGACGAAGAAGCGTTCCTCCTGGTATTTGCCGGCTCTGACACAGGGGGGAATGTGTTGAGCAGTGGCCTCATCCGAATATTGGACAACCCTAGGGTGCACCAAAGGCTGAAGCAGGAACTTCAGGAGGCCTGGCCCTCTTTGGAGAATAAGCCGAGATACGAAGATCTCGAAAAGCTTCCATATCTTGTATGTCCTCGAGGTTGTCAGCGCTGGGACACCGCTTTCTGATCGGCTTTTCGATGCAGAGAGCCGTCGTAAAGGAGTCTCTGAGAATGAATCATGCCGTGGTAAACCCCATGACCAGAGTAGTTCCTAAGGGCGGTGCATCGATTGGGGGCCATTTTGTCCCAGAAGGAGTAAGCATCTTCCAAGCAGGTATATCTGGCACTGACAGACTTCTCAGACCACTGTTGGGATGAGTAATTGTTTCGTTCATTGGAACGAGACCCTTTTCTCTCCTGATGCAAGGGTCTTCCGACCAGAAAGGTGGCTCGAACCAGAAGCTGAGAACCTTGATAGTTGGCTTGTCTCTTTCGGAAAGGGTCCAAGGAGCTGCCTCGGTATTAAGTGCATAATTTTATCTCGCTCTTTATATCTTGTCTAACGTGACTGTCGTCTAGTCTTGGTAATTGCGAGCTCTACCTTGCGTTTGCCAATATTTTCCGTAAATTCGACTTGAGGCTGGACGGTTTCAGGTGAGTGGCGAAATAGGTATCGCTCTTTCAAGGGTCTGACACCGATAACAGTGCCACGGATTTAAAATGGAGGGATGTGTATCTTCCTCTCCATATTGGATCCGACATGAATATTTTTGCTGCTCCCTCAATTGCTTGATATCGGGGTGACCGAAAGGGAGGCGGAGGTAGACAGGACAAACAATCCTGAACTCGAATCAGGGTGTTCCCGACCAGGTTGGTGTCGATTACGGTTTCCCGAGGGCGCGAACGTGCTTCTATATTTTCAGAATATCGATCTCCCCCCTCCTGTCTCAAACATTACCTACACAGACTGGCTCTGAATCTGACATGTTTGGCCAGCCGTGATAACTCGAGGATTATTGCTGTCAAAGGGATCACCTTGAGCGTATCGCTTTTTGAGGGCCGCTGACACGCTGATGATCAAACGTAAAGAGAAGCTGTGATGTGCTTTCAACTGCTATCGGTTTTTCTCGGGTTCGTATTGATCTGGCTAGACCGCAGAAGTTGTTCCCATTACTTTGAACCATGGCATACTGAAAAGAACACTCTACCAGGTAACTATATTCAGAAGAGGGAGGAGACTTGCTCTTTCTGGCCGCGATCATATTCTACGACCCCGCCAATGCCACCTGATCAGGGAGATCTCCCCAAACATTACATATAATCTGCACAGCTCAATACCGTCCTGTGACCGCAAAACCATACATAGTCCCAACGAAGATCTGAAATTACAATCATCATGGTATCGTGTGTCATCGTTTTTTAATCGAGAAGCCTGTGCAAAACTTTCATGGTGTTCCACGGAGTTACCCTGAACTCTATATGCTCGGACTCCATGAACCTTGCACGGTATGTGACGAGTGCGCTCAAAGGGGCCTGGATAAATAATAGGTCACGACGACCAGCGAAGTTGCCAGTACGCTGCAACCTCGAACATCCACACCACTTTTGCTCTCATCTGTACCATACCAAAATGCCTATATCTCACGAGGCTGGTATACCATATATGTATGTCATCTTTTCTCACTATTCCAGCGTAGGTATTAACATGGCGAAAGTGATGTACTGGGTGTAATCGTTCCCGGTACGAGGCCATTTCACTCGCAGATTACCATACTCTGATGCTCTGCGAAGCTCTCTTGTTGTACGACATTCCGCTGGCAATGTCCAGAGAGATAGATTGCATTTGGAGTCGGCGATTCAGCACAGTCACCGCTATTTACTTCTTGCAACGCTACATAGTCCTATTCCAATATGTGTTGGAGGTCATAATAGCTTTCTGGGTACCTCATTCCACAGCTGTAAGTTATAAATTACATGCAGAACGCATCGAGTCGCTCACTTCGAACCCCAGAGGTGTGTAATTTACCCATTTCCCCCCACGGTTGTACATTGAGCCTATGTCAGCTGTCGTGCGCTCACCGGATTCAATTATGCCCTCGTTGTATCAGTCCTCTTCTCTGGCACAGGTACGGAATGTGATACCTCTACTACCTTTCTCACTGACTTCTGAAGTCTCCAGCCTTTTCTTCATTGCGAGTATGGGCCATTTCTGGGAAAAGGATGCTCCCACTTGTCGTTGTTCTGGTTCCGAGCTTGGTAGTCCCTATCGTGAACATTGTATGCTGGTCTCTATTTCCCGAATGCGATATTTGACCACTGAAGTAGCTATCTCATACAGTATGGTTTTACTTTGCCAGGAGAAGAATTCGTGTATCCACAGCTCGGATGTGTCTTCATTCCGACAAAGGTCGCACCACCTGCGTGAGTCGCCTCGAGTCGTACAATTCCCCGGGAAAGCTGACATAGGAACCTTTGTTACTGCTTTAGGTGTAAGTCAAGCAGTGGGAGTAATCTCGATCGTCAGACCAGCTGAAATCCATACAGTGCCAATCGCGTCTCGTTGTGCTGCAATATTAACAGACATTCTTGTCATTTGTATTACCTGGCAGAACACTTCAAGTCTTAGAATCACAGCTCAGAAAGCTGCCACAAAAATAACTCTCACAACTTTGCTGATTCGAGACGGTACGCTCTCCTGTACCATCCTGACTTCAGTCGACCTCATATAATGTTTTCTTAGGCACAATCTATTTCTTGTGCGTGGATTTCTAGAGGAAGTCGCTCGTATCTCTGACAAGCCGTTCAGCTTTCTCTTGGTCTTGAATATCGTTTCACTCGTCTTTGATACGATACCCTCTAGTAGAGTGTTGAATTTTGGGGTAAGCCTGAACATTACTTAGTACATTTTTGAGAGTAATCTGGAGTGCTGCTCCCTCCAGGGCAGCGTAATCACAAACCTTGTAGCAGCGTATGTATCCCTTTCTTGATCGAGGTTGATGAGTTTTTGACGAGTTTTAGTAGTGTCAGCTCCATTCTAATATCCAGGTTTATCTTGGACCTTCGTGGTATCTATGCATCGGGAAATCAAGAAAGTGACAAGGCGATGTCCTCCGTCAAATTTGCGGCTCGCATTACGGGGAACTTAGGAGCTCCACTTGAAGATGCTTCAACCTGGGACACCAACGCAGCAGACAACACTACAGAATCAGTCATCCTGTCGGACCGACCCTTCGCAGAGGGATTGCTTTCACAATCCGTCAATGAAACTGAGTCGGACGGGTAGGTATCAGTTCTAATCTCATCGTCATCGGCTCAGTGCTTCCCAGGCTTCCCACTCCTCTTCAAGCCGATCTGGAAATCTCACAGGAATCTTGAGCTCAGGAGGGCGTATAACGAAGCAGTGAAAACTAGCATAAGGAGAATTATTTTTATTGATAACAAAAAAAACTGAAGTAGTTTCGTTGTAATAAACCAAGAATGGGAATCATTACGTAAGATTTCGCCATGTCTGAGATCTGAGGCCCAGAACCATCGATGCATCGTCCAAGTCTGGCGCATCCCCAAGGCATCCCACCAACAGCAATCACTGGCAGAAACTCCATTCACGTCCCATTGTCCCATGTCTTATACCTCTGATGTATTCAAGCAATCATACGACCAACAGGGATCTGTTGTCGTTCCCTCTCTACTAGATGACGCTCTTGATGATTTAAGAGTGGCTTCTGAACGCGTCGTTGACCGAACACGAGCGGGCTTGTGGCCTCATCGCCGGACAGTTGGCCGTCAGTTCCCTCCTTATGGTGACGATCACCCCGATTCTTGGGGAGTACAACATGTGATGCACCCAGATCTGGGAGAATCTTCGTTTGGCAACTGGTATACTTCGGACGCTCTCGTTGGTGCAATCCAGACACTGTTGGGCTGCACGGAGGATGAGCTGCAGATGGGTGAGTACACGGCATTAACAAAGGATTAGATGGCAGTTTTATTGTGCTATTATACGAAAGAGCTTTTCAACATGCTCATCAATCCAACTGCTCATGAATTTGCGCTTCGGTGGCATCGGGATGATGTTCGCGAGAGTGCTTCCGAAGACGAAGAACGCTCTTCTCTCGCACTATGGCACCACGGGGTGAGAAGGGAGCCACCTAAGTATTCATCTATCTAACCTCTTCTTAGATTCAATGGAATACGTAACTATATCAGGAGTGTATGTCGTAGGGTCTGTTTTGATGCCTACTCCCATAGGGCACTCTACGAGGACTCGTGCCTCTTCGTCGTTCCTGGATCGCACCGACTCCCTCGCACCCCCCAACAACGAGAATTGTCATCATCTATGGAGCCCCCAGATGACCCCATGAACATGCCTGGAGCATATCAAGTTACTCTGCGTGGTAAGTCAAGTCTTCACCAATACAACGGGAGACATTCAGTCAGAGTACCGCTACAGTTGGGGAGACCGTTTTCTACAATTCCAATATCCTGCATTGCGCCGTTTACCAATCCTCGAAGAAGCGTGTAACTTTACATGCTTGCATGGGCTCGACTCGAGGCGGCTCTGCTCGCGCTAGGAACATTCTTCAGCACGACCTGGGCTGGATGACAGAACCCCGATTCCGCGATGGACTTTCTGATAGAGGGAAGGCTATGCTCGATCGGCTGATCGCAATGAAGCAGAATGCTGGAGAAGTGGGATATTCTCTGGATAATTAGTCCAACCAGCTTCGATACAAAGAATGGCAGGTACCGTGCTTGTATAAGTAGTGATTTGTTACAAGATTGTCCCACAATGTATTGAGACCGCCGATTGTACTACGTCATGCCCCGTCGCTGAAGCATTCATGGAAGAGGACGTCAACCACGGGGGAGATCATGAGGCCCAATGACATGTTTGACTCCTCAGTTCTTTCAGTCGAATGCGCATCGAGGCTCACCAACGCTTCAGATAAGGCATCTCAATAGATGAGAATTGACGTTCAGCGGTGCGGTGTAAGGGAAGCTGTCCATAGAATTCCATGATTCACCTATGAATGGTGGTAATCAATAATACTAATCGTACTGCCCAAGGATATCGCGATCGTAGATGGGCCAAGATTAGCGCTGTGGCCCCTTATATTTACCACTGGCCGCTGTACATTCAGAGCAGGTTCCCCAGAGCCGTCGACCTCATTGTTCGATTTTTCTTTTTAGCCTTGGAACACAAAACCGAAAGTTAACGATACGCACTCTGAATACCAAGGATGCCGACAACTTCGCCTTATGGTACCTGGGAATCTCCAATATCGTCGGAATCTATTGCGCAGAATGTACGTCATCTAAACTGATCTTCCGGTACCGTTGTTCTGAATTGCGTCGCGTCGATCAACCTGGCACAGGCCACCAGCTTCGACGATGTGATCGTTGACCCTATCACCTCGGTCATCTATCATATTGAAAAACGACCCTCAGAGGATGGTCGTAGTGTGCTCGTGAACACTGAAAAGAACACCGATTTGTTCGACAGGACATGGAATTGTCGAACAGGGGTCCATGAGGTCAATCATTCATCTGATGCAAGCAGAAGCTTCTCTCTAACATTATCATTTTCATCAGTACGGGGGAGCAGCTGCAAAAGCCTACAATGGGGTAGTATACTTCTCCAATTATTCAGACGGACGTGTGTATTCTATTCAAGATGGAGGCGCCCCAACGCCGATCACTCCAGGTATCTTTTTCGAGCCATCCAATATGAACCTATGCACATCTAAGCAATTGTTCAGAAAGCGATTTCCACCGATTCGCCGACTTTGCTATCCATCCCGTCGAGAATCGTTTCATCGTCTCCATTCTCGAGGACCATACCAAACCCGACCCATCGGATGTCATCTCTAGCCTCTGCGTCATCGATAGCAAATCCAGTACCGTCCACCCTTTGACAGGAGGAGCCGACTTCTATGCAGCTCCTCAATTTTCTCCGGATGGCTTGCATCTGGTTTGGCAACAGTGGAATTTCCCTGATATGCCTTGGGATGGCGGATTGCTTTATGTGGCGGATGTTACAATCGGCTCTTCGGGAACCCTCACCATTGGGGAACCTAGATACGTTGCAGGAAAGTATCAAGAAGCCAGCGCTGGATATCCGTCGTGGGTGTCAAACGATACTCTGCTTTATACTGTCGACGTGTCCGGTTTCCAAAACCCTTGGACATACTCCCTCGCAACCCAGTCATCGTCACCGGTGTTGAAGAGCCCGAAGGATGAAGACTTCAATGAGCCTGCTTGGATATTGGGAGGTTCCCACAATGCGGTTCTCGACAGTAATGGGCATACCGTCTTATTCACCGCCCTCCGCGAAGTCCGCAGCGTCCTCTATCAGATCACCTTGAAGACTGGTGCCACAGAAGAGCTCGAATCTCCTTTCGTAACCATCGAATCCGTCCGCCGCGTCACTGACAGTAACGTCGTTTTTATTGGTTCCCAGATAGATGAACCAGCAGCGATCATCTTGTGCACCACGAGCCCCTATGAAAAACCCCAATTCAAACAACTCAAGAGCTCTGCATCCGCCAGTGCGAATCCAGTTCCAAAAGAATATCTTTCGAAACCCCAGTCCCTAGCAATCGATGTCAACGGACAGCCAGTGTATGCCGTGTACTACCCGCCTACAAACCCCGATTTTGTTGCCCCTGCTGGAGAACTGCCTCCTTGTGTCGTAAACGTACACGGTGGCCCAACCTACAAGCGATGATCAATCCCTGAAGATGCTGGTGCAGTACTTTACTACTCGCGGTTTCGCTTGGTAAGTATAACGGAGTTATTGAGTACGCTGTTCTGACTGTTTTTCTAGGCTGACCGTCAATTACGGGGGAAGTTCTGGATACGGGAGAGAGTATATGTAGGTCTTATTCAATTGTCGTCGGTCCCGCGACTGAAGTCGGCCCCAAGCAATCGACTGAATAAAGAGTGGGGCGTCGTTGATGTTGAAGATTGCACCCTCGCAACAATCGCTCTTGGCAAGAGCCCGTACTCTCTTATTGATGGGAAACGGACTGCCATCCGAGGAGGATCCGCTGGAGGTTTCACCACTCTTGCGGCATTATGCGTGTTCCCAACAGCATTCGCAGCTGGGACCTCGCTATACGGGATATCGGACTTGAAGAAACTCGAGGATTTTACGCACAAGTTCGAGTCGAAGTATATGTTCAAGCTTCTGGGAGGTTCGTCTCAGGAGGTTCCTGAAGTATACAAGGAGCGTTCTCCTTTGTACAACGCGGACAAGATTCGATCCCCATTATTGGTTAGTATCGGCGATTGCCTTCGTAGTACGTCGATGTTGATTGAGACCTAAATTAGATCGAACAAGGAGCTCTCGACAAAGTGGTTCCTCCTGAGCAAGCCCATGCAATCGTCAAAATAATCCAAGAGAATCAAGGTCAAGTCGAGTACCTTGAATTCCCTGACGAAGGTCACGGTTGGAGAAAGGCGGAAAATATCCAAACAGCTCTCGAGAAGGAGCTTGCGTTTTACAAGGAGGTATTCGGTCTCAACAAGTGAGGGCACATTGAACCTGTACGACTACGGAAGGGAATGTATGATCGCCACACCTACTGGTGTGAGAACTGTATGCTGTAACGTTGTTTATGTTCAATGACGTGGATAGTAAACCACACACCAAGAAGAGATACCTTGTGACTCAGCGAGTACTTCCGTGCTCCCCTCCCATGCAGAAGACCCCCTGAAAGCAACCGAATGCAAATTGTGGTACTGGAGACTAGCGGGTGGGAACACGAAGATATCGGCCAAGTTCGTCCCTGACAGCGGCCAATTCAAAGTCTCTCCAACCCTGAGAGAGATAGCATAAATGAAGAGACTTGTATAAAAATTGCTTACACAGGATACTTCGAGATGTGCATATTCAAATTGCTACTCCCACAAGTATCGGGGATTCGTTCTTTGAGAGATAAAATCTGGTATCGCCGCATAATATTTTTGATGTACGGCTGAGAACCCATGATATCCATTCCTCAATCATTCGCCAATCGAAAGGGATACACGTCACCCGATATGCAATTACACAAAGATCTTTTCTCTACGTCCACATAGAAGACATTTGTGCAGATCTCACAGAGTCGGACAAAATAGTATGGAATATATGCTTCTGGATCCTGGTTAAGACTGTTGCTTCCATTTCTGGATTTTACTACTAAATATATCCAGAACGGAGCTCTTGACATACAGAGCCAAACAATGGCGAATTTGGCTTGGAACAGGGCGCTCGATATACTTGCCGACTCACAAAGGCCAAGGTCGTGCGGGAACTCGGGATGGCGACCTGAGGGAACATTCCCTGGTCTACCCCTGAACACCTCTTCTGATTGTATTCCAAATAATTGTTCTATTCCTTCCATCCTTCCATCGTATACCACCATTGTTATTTCCCCGCTTTCTCAACGCTGGGAAAGTAAATCGTGCCTTGTATCGTGAGTGTATGACTTCTTCTCTCCTCATGAGAAAACCCTGTGCCCTTCAAGGTCCCTTTATTCCCTTGTCCCTTCTATATCTGGAAACATCGATAGTCAAGAAGTGATCGTTGATCTCTTTTGGATATTCGAAGCTGGCAGCTTGAACACCCGGAAAATGCCACCAACCAACTCCAGCGTAGCTCTCGGGATGAGTAAGAAGCTCGCCCTGGAGCGGGAATGTGAGAAAGACAATGTCGGCCATTCGCTGGGGTGGCAATGGTAATACAATCAGCTGTAATCCTTTGCAATACAACCCGTCATTTTGAATGACTCATTTTTGTTCCTGGGTCGAAGATGGCGACGGGATTGGCCGCGCTCGCAGCAAGGTTGGTAAGCACCCCATTTGCTTCAAGGAATGAGCAGTATAATCCTGCGCCAATATAGCGCTCCAGCCAGGTTCGGACATCGTATAAATTCGAGGTCCCCTTTTGAGGACCCTGTAGTTACTCCCCTTCCACCGTTACACTTCCTAAAATCCTTGCCGTAGAGCTCCCATCTACCTGTTCGTCTATCATGGTTATCAAAATCCACGGAGCTAGCTTTTCCACTTGCACTCGCCGCGTTGCCGTAGTGCTGAAGGAACTCGATATCCCGTACGAACTCGTCCCGGTCAGTTTCGCCACCCGCGAGCACAAATCCGCAGCGTTTCTTGAGCACCAACCCTTTGGTCAAGTGCCTTACATTGTCGATGACGACGGGTTCGAGCTCTTTGAAAGTCGCGCAATTGGACGATATATCGCGACAAAATATCGTGGACAGGGGCCTGCCTTAATCCCCGATGGGAGCGATGTGCAAAAGCTAGCCAAATTTGAGCAAGCTGCAAGTATCGAATTGGGAAACTTTGACCCTTTTGTCTCTGGCATTGCCGTGGAAAAGGTCTTCAAGCCGTGAGTAACGCCCTCATCGCTTCACATCTCGTTGTTTGCATCCTGAATCCGTACTAGGTTGTGGGGCGAAACGGGTATTGATGAGGTCGTCACTAAACACTTAACTACCCTCGAGGGTAAGTTGAATGGCTATGAGGCCATTCTCTCGAAACAGAAATATCTTGCTGGAGATGTGGGTTGCAATCATCATAAATCACTTCCTGCAACGTGTACTGAAAGTACATCTTCAGGAATTGACTCTTGCCGATCTCTATCACCTCCCTTATGGCCATGTGGTCACTAACGCTGGAATTGACATCTTGCACTCAGACAAATGGCCCAATGTTGCTAGGTATGTTCCTACTTTTTGCCGATAAGACAGATCTTCTGATGACGTCCTACAGATGGTGGAAGGATATCAGCTCTCGTCCCGCTTGGCAGGCGGTGAAGGACGGCGCCTAAACCATGCAAGGGCGAGACTCAACAAGCGCCGTATCCCCTGGTGTGACTATATCACTGTTGTGTGTGTCTTTTTCGTAGTACGACGAATTTTGATCTGTTATGATGGTTCAGAGATCGTGACGGGAGTCTCTCTGCCTGGACTTTGCATCGGTGTTTTCCATTGTTCGTACCACCAATGAACAGCATTTCTAGGTTTACTGCATATTGTGAGCGCTGCATGCCTGACGAGATGATTCTCCAAATGGTATCTCGGACATGGGATGTTGAAATGATCCGCTCAAATTATCGATTGGTCGATTGTAGCTTCTCTGGATCTACGGTAGGACTTGAGCATGTTACTTGAGCCCTCTGATCTGACCTCGATCATAAATTACCAACAGAGAATCTGGACGTATAGTTGGCGTAACGGCGGACACGCCGCGGCCATACACTACCAGGAGTCTCCCATCATATCATCCGATTAGGGAGGGGCGTCTGCCAGCGGCGCCAGTGTAGGGACCAAGGCTGTCCATGTTTCTAGTGGTCCGCCCGATGTATCCCCACTATGAAGCTCGACGAACATCACGTAGCCGTATCCTCGGCTGGACTATCCCCAATTCTGCTGGTCCCATGGCAGAAAACGCGCTCAAATTTGGCTGTGGTATCATCAATGTGAGGTTACGAAACCGTGCCAACGGTATTGACAGGAGACATGATGAGTCCTAAGGCCATGATAAGTAACATAAAGGCGGCGAAAAAAATCTCATTGCAAGTCCAAAAAGCTCCCACATCCCATAATCCTCAGGTATCGCAGTCACTCAGACCAGAACGTTTGTCCAGGCTCTACAAAAGAGACAAAATCAGGAGTCACCGCGACCTCTATCGTTCACGCTCACGACCATCCCGATACCACTCAGACATCCGTCCTCCTTCCCAATGAGTACCTACGTCAGCTTCGTCGCTAGCTCCGTCCTGTAGCCCTTCCCCCGCTGCGGCCATCCATCCCTTCTTCGTCGAGATATGTGCCGCCTACTTCGACTGGATCGACGCTTAGATTATTGTAAGAGGTCTGGAACTCAGAGGTGGCTGCCACGCTGCTCCCCATGAAGTGTAGGTAGCACTCCTCGATAATGGAGACCAAGACGTCGTCGTACCCACAAACTCCGGGCAGGGGATCTGTTACAATGAAATCAATCTCGTGAAGGTTCAGATTTCTTCGATCAGTCGCTCCTTACCTGCAACAATGGGCGCGAATGGGCCGCTATCATCGGATGGAGAGAAGGACGCGGTGGCCTTGGTTGTGGGATTGCTGCAGCACGGGGCAGCTTGCACACTTGGCGCCGCTCCTGTGAGGCTGGAGATGAGACGTGTTACAAGTAATGGGATGTCAGGTCTCACCTGGGTCCATCGGTGAAATTCCTTGGGGTTGAGGTGTGTCGACGGCAACGTCATATTCCGAGTGTTCTTGCAACCGTCCCATGAGTTCAGGAGGAATCCCGCTCTTGGAGAAGGCAACCGTATTCCGGAGACCCCTCAGCCTATCCTTTCCTTTCCTCGGGTTCTCTCCATGGGTCGGGCGATATCTGTAGTCGGGGTGTTTCGACTCGTGTTCTCGTTTCTCCTGGTCAGCCTTCTCGTAATAGACTCCTTGCTCTATTGGGGTCAACTCCCGCCATAGCTTTCCGGCTAATGTATTGAACACCATCTGGTTCGATATCTCATGGCCCTCCTGTCGCAAGAATTCATAGAGGTCGTGCTTGTAGATAAAGAAGGCATTTCTGGGTCGTCGTACGTGCCTTGGTTGAGAGCTGGTATACTTCATGGTGGATACCTGGCGAATGGTAGCAGGAAGTACGGTTCTGAGAGGTGAGCTGAAGTGCGAACAATCCCTGGATGTCTGGGTCTCTTAAATCCCAGATCCGTGGACACATGCACTTCTCATGCTTGGCCGCAATACTTCTGCGTCCCTTTCTGGACAAAATGGAAAACAAAAGAGAATCGGGAAGCACGATACGAGGGCTGCAGAAGCAGTATGCGTCAATTCGTGCCATTTCCGATACCCCTTTGCACGGAAACAACGATGCAACCAGCAGTTTATTATTGATGGCACAAAAGAAAAGGCATGGGGCAGCAGCCGAACGGTCAGAACGCGAACGATAAATGCGGAGACAAGAGCAGACGTACGTGTGTAGACTCCAAGTGGATAGCCGCTGACGTTCACTATGAGGAGTTTCAATATTTTGTACCATTCCTGACATCCGGAGTCTCCGCATTCAAGGGAAGGGCTTCAGAACATGAGAACCTCTGATGCTGGGCGTCCCAAAGAGAGAGAAAGGATACCGATGCTTCCCTGCAGCCTTGCGAGGCGATGAGCTTCCTTTAGAGCCCGTCAAAACAAAACTAAAAAAAATCATAACGAATCATCTGAGCTGGTCTATCAACGCGTCAACGGCAACACATGAGCATGGCACAAGCGGGCGGAGATCCAGGTCCCGGAAGAACGGAACCCACAGGCCTTTTGCTAGACGGCATTTACGTGTACGAATCAAACCGCATACTCTCACGAGAGTATATGTCAGCACATGTTGACCACGATTCCTTCGGCAAGGAGTGGCAATTATCGAGCTGTACGGACACTTTACGACCGATGAGCGATTCTAATGTTACAGAATGCTGTTAAGGTTCGTTCGCCGGAAAGAGGGCAGTCTTGAGTCTGATTTGGCCCGTAGTAGAGGTAAAGACTTCACCGGCCGACTCTTAATCCGATATTGAGGGGAATCCGAAGCTTCAGAGCGCCACAAGACGTAGAGTCTGGTTAGTATGCCTTTTCGATTCCCGCAAAACTTTGAAGCTTGCCAGTGAGACGGCTCGGCGGACTTGGAGTAGAGGATATGCCCTCGAGTAAATACCAATGCGTGGGCCAAAGAGAACGCATCGATCTCATATCTTCTGGACAGAAACCATGTCAATCATGCAACAAAAAGACTCGGAGGACTGCACCTATGTCGTTAGAATGATGGATTTGGAGGTTGATAGTTTTCAGCTCCGATCCCGAGCTCACTCCTTGGTGCTGATCTTGCACGTGATCGTGTCTTAATCCGTCTTTCCATTCAGATATAGAGACTAAACTTGCTGAAGACGGCGCTGCGTTCCGCACGCCCAACCCGAGTGTTGTTCGGCCACGTTCTAGGCCAGGCCCTTCTAGGCCTCTTTCCTTTTCTATCTTTCTCTTACCTTTCCGTTTCTCTCGCGCTCCCGCTTGTATCCGATTGTTTCCTCATTTATCCGTCTGCATCCTCTTTCGGATTGACGTCCCTATTTGGTCCCGACGTTTGATGCCATCATTCCGCCTCGCCCCTTTGGGCCTCGTCGTCATTCCCGACTCATTGCCTTTTATAGTATCACCGCTCTACATTTCGCGACTTCTACTTAGTTATTCAGTCTATCCTAGCACTGCTGTTTTTGTATAAAGTCTCGCTTGTTTGCCCTGAATCAAACCGTGCTCTCATCTTCACTCTTCTTCCCACTGCGTGCGAATCATCCCTCACAACAGGTTATGGGCCCTGAGCTCAAAATCTAAATCGCTTCTTTTCACTTGATCTCGCTCCAAATCTCTCATCAAGAATCTTTGATTGCGCCTGGTGCAGTAAACCGATATTTTATCTTATCTCACTTGATCGTTTGTGCGATCTATACTCTTTTCTGAGCTTTTAATCTATCCATCCTCCGCTCCCACACCACCTACTATTTTTAGTACTAATGTCCACAGGCACGGATGTCAACTCCGGTTCTTACCGGATCAAGAACCTCGACAGTCCTGAATCCTACCCAGTATGGCGGGTTCAGATGCAAGATATTCTCACGGATTTAGGTCTGTGGGAATACACCAGTGGCGAAATTCCCTATCCGGCAGATCAAGCACACCAAGCCGGTTGGAACAAGAACGATCGGAAGGCACTCACCGCGATCCGGACTTGGATTAGTGGGTCAATGATGACTTACGTCCTCAGTGCCACCAAATCGAAAGATGCATGGGATGCTCTTTCCGATGTCTTCAATATCGAAGGCCCGATCACGCAAATCCTCAGCCGCAGGAAGTTATTACGTTATTCGATCGAGGAGGGAGCGAATATGGAGGAGGAGATCAGGAAGATGAAGGGATATAAAGAGCAATTGGCTCTTATTGGCGAATCAATCACAGATAAGGAATTCGCCCTTACTATTATTACCGCTTTACCGGAGTCTTGGGACTCCTTTGTTGGGTCGATTGACGTCACCAAAGTTAAATCCCCTGCCATAATTGGAAGGATCATAGCCGAGGACATCAGACGCAAGGACAGAACTGATGGCCCCACCACCACCACTTTGGTTGCCACGACGTCAAAATCAAACAATCGACCAAATCAGAACAACTCTGGTTCTGGTTCCGGCTCTTCCAGCCAATCAAAAAACTCGGGAAATCGATCCAAATCATCGAAATTCCGACCCGGTGTCGTCTGTCACCACTGCAACAAGGAAGCGGTCCACTTGCCGCCAGTACTTGCCGCCGCCTAGAACGTCTTAATCAGGCCAACAAATCTCGGAATTCCAATAATTCCAACAATT
>JANAWD010000674.1:0-21027 GCA_027627245.1 Meripilus lineatus | reverse complement strand
GTTGCTAAGGACCCGAGAGGGCTCGGGAACCGTCGGAGTTGTGGCTTCGGCCTGCCCCGGCAGTGCTTCGGCCAAATTCGGCGCCTCTTCGGAAAACAGATTTGCAATTCTCCTCTCCTCTCTCAGGCTGGCGAAACGACACGACGTGAACCTCTCAACACGAGACGCAGGGGCGGATATCACCCCCCGAAAAATCCACGGAATAGGACGGGAATTGTTTTCGTATACCCAGAATATTCAGTAGCTATTACGAGGTAGAATAGAATAAATTTTACTCACCTATTTCGTCCGTATTACTGGGCGAAATGTCAAAACCCTGTCTGTGGCTTTTCTGGGAGGGAATATACACGGGAAAGTTCCCCTTTTCGGGTCATATCCCCGCCCGTAATATCCCAGGGAAAGTTCACCTTTTCCTTGGCTATTCCCTGGCAATTGTGGCGGGGAATATGCCCCGAAAAGGAAAACAATGATGCCCTAGACTTTTCCGGGATGGGAAAGGTATCCTTTTCGAGCCCTATTTTGAAGGGAAAAAGTCATGACAGAATTGGAAAGCAATTGCGCTGTCGAATAGGAAATTAGTGCAGCTATTACAGACTGGAATTGGAAAACAATTCCGTGATGGCTTTTCCCCTGCAGAACAGGGCCCGAAAAGGATACCTTTCCCATCTCGGAAAAGTCTAATGCATCATTGTTTTCCTTTTCGGGGCATATCCCCCGCCACAATTGCCAGGGAATAGCCAAGGAAAAGGGGAACTTTCCCTGGGATATTACGGGCGGGGATATGACCCGAAAAGGGGAACTTTCCCGTGTATATTCCTTCCCAGAAAAGCCATAGACAGGGTTTTGACATTTCGCCCAGTAATACGGACGAAATAGGTGAGTAAAATTTATTCTATTCTACCTCGTAATAGCTACTGAATATTCTGGGTATACGAAAACAATTCCCGTCCTATTCCGTGGATTTTTTGGGGGGTGATATCCGCCCCTGCGTCTCGTGCAATTCTGCATAGACACTCTCACTCACGATATGACAGATGCTATCTTCTCCTCTTGAACAAATCCTGGGATACTCTCAGTTTCTTAAGAAAGATTCCTTCTACCAGTGTGAACGGATCTTGAAAGGTTGGCATTGCTATCTTGTGAAGGGTGGACAGGGAAACAACCGCCGTTGTGAGTACCTGCCAGTGCGTTTTCTGAGTCTTCGGAGGCGAACCAGTACGTTGACATTCTTCGCTACTCTCCAGCCCTTCCATCTGGCGTCTACTTTACCAGAGCCTTCCTCAGACCTCCACTTTGGCGAAAGAAAGCACAAATTTCGTGATGCTGTAGTTTCTTTTGCATCGACACCCTGGATATTCACTCTTCGTTAGCGTTGTGACGATGATGCTTCGCCAGGCTACCTATCATCGTATGTCTCAGGTCACTTTCACACATTACTTACACATTCCGCTGACGTCCTCTAGCTTGATCTAGGTGGAGCGTCTACTGGGCCATATACTGCTTCAATGGTGGGATATGTTTACCACTTCCCAGGTGACCTCGCGTTCAACGTCCCACTTTGAATAACTGCGTAGTTCCAGAGCCTTGCCACTATGATGTATACCAACAAAACATCATCATTTCGCGGTTCCTCGACACCAAGGTCGCCATTCGACATCATTTGTATTCCAATCAGTGACCCGCCGTGCGGAATCTGCACCTCATATGACCATTGTGGGCCCATCGCATTCCCATATGTCTCATGAAGTCCCTTCATGTCATCGTGCACTTGAAAGAATGCTTGGGTCTGTCGTTTTACCATTGGCGAGGGAACTTAGTATCCCAGCTTCTCCATTCAACATACCTTCGTGAGCCTTCTTTTCCCGCGAATGCGGTAATCCGAGATTAGAGTCGGAGAGAGGAGTAGAGTTTCGATGACCGCGTTGGTTCAAGGGACGATCTGAAGATTGCTGCATTCTTCATGGGGCAAAAGAGAGTAAAATGTACCTTTGTGAGTTCCAAGTCATCACATTTCCGAGTCATTTGTCAATCGCTGAATCGGAGAATGCCAGTGAGTTATAGCGGAGAACTCACGGAGATGAAAGTAGGTACCGTGAGTGACGTCCAACGCCGTATATGCACCGCCTCCGGGTGGCAGACTGCTGTCTTGGTAGTACAATCCCGAACCAGCTTCATCGACAAGTACAGTGGGCATGGTGTGTCTCTTGTTGAAGACACTGTGTCATCCCTGGTTATTTCGCCAACTTTCACACCAATGGTGGATAGACGATCGGAGTCTATCGGTATGGTCGGAGGTGGGGCAACATACGGTGACCCACCCGGATGCCAACCCGGGCATGTCGGTCAGTGCTGAGCTCTTCCCAGGGTATGAACCCATCTTGACTCGGATTTTATTCTGTAGGTCCTGTACTGACGGAGAGTGTAAAGCGGTGCAGGTTCAACATGCTGAGTTCTCAAGCTTGGTATGAGGTAGAGCGATACAATGACTCATCGATCTTATTTATTGATGACGATTGTTGGTTGTTTTCCAACAGCTCCCTTCAGTCACCGCGAAGGAATAGCAATGTGTTCAAATCCCAAAATCTCAAGCAAGGAACTCAACCTCAAGACCATCGACAATAAGGTAAGCAAATCGTCCTCGATCTGTTATTGGTTAGCCTTCTCAAAGGTCATCGAACGAAGGATGAAGATTGGCACCCAAAGTACAGAACCGACCCCCCTCGTAAGAAAGTAAGAGTTTCCTGCGAGCGCTGTACTCGTCGAGGGATGTCCTGCTCTGTGCCTGGGAGGGCGGGAGCAGCATGTTCGAATTGCCATGCTGTTCATTCTCGATGCTCCCTTGCTGCTTCATGCAGCCGTCCATCAGGTGAGTCTCTTGCCAGTGGTCATTTACAAGGGCAAAAAACCTAGGATAGCTCATCTGGCTCAGTTGTAGAATTGGTGGATCACGATCTTCAAAGAAGCCCTCATCCTACGAAAGAGCCATTGCAAACCCTTAGGGAACCATCAACGCAACTGTCGTGCGTAGGTCCGAGTACCGGTTCACTCAAACGCAAACGTGGATCAGCAACCGATTCGGCGCTGCTGAACGAAGCAAAAACTCAGGTGTTGGCTGGTATCAGTACGGAGGCTTCGGGTACAAGACCTACAGTAATCACGTCGACCGTCTCTCGCCCCACGACGTTATTCAGTGCATTCGGAAACCCAGGTCATGGTCCCTTACCTCTGACCGGCTCACTCCAGACTCCGATGACCACGTCAAGGGCTAAAGGAAAAGAGAGAGAGGTACTTGAGGCGCATTTACCCCATTCAACGCTCAAGTCTCTCCCTCAGCCGCCCACGCCAAATATTACAAAGGAAAACCCACCTCCTTCCATTGCTGTCCCTACAACGTCATCTATAGTTGTCGCATCCAGCTCCACTTCAGCTGGTAGTACGTCGAACGTACCGTCTTCATTCCCAAGCAAGCCGTCGACATCCACTTCATTGCCACAAAATGCGGCCGGGAGGACAAAGGACGGTCTGACATCTCTCCTTTCTACCAAAGGCCACATGAAAAAAATGGTGGTGACGGGTATGGAAGAAATCGTCCAGGAGAAATTGAATGCGTTGGTGAGCAGTATGGTTGACGAGTGTTTCCTCTCCATTGCGCAATTGTTGAAAGAGACGTTTGGGAAGCCATGAATTCTAACTCTATTGTTTTGATTGTTGCCGTTGATACCTAGGGTTTTTATGTTGTAATGCTCTGTATTCTTGGTCTAGTTTATCGGTATACTATCTTGCCCTTTTTCTAGTGTGATCCTTTAAGTTGTTTGTATGGCTTGTGTAACCATTCGACCTGTTTCGATGGACAACTTAATGTGATACAAAACCGCTGTTACAGGCAATGCGCATATATGAAGTTTGGATGCAGGTTCGAGTATTATCCAGTGACTCGACTTGTTCGAAGGACCCAAGTAGAATTGCACCCCTCATTGATCCGTGGTGACATACGAGAGCTTGTCGAAAAACCCAGTGGAGATTGGAATAACGCAGATTGGCAAGAAGAAAACGACGATAATACAGTTTCTGGAAATGACGGTGGGGTTTCACTTACATATACTGCTGGTTCTTTTACGATACCTCCTTCCGACCATCAGGAACAGAGGGTTCCCCTGTCCACGAATCAGACTCGACATTCACTTCTGGGACGGAAGTACTCCAATACTACGACATCAGAAATAGTTCGTCCACAAACCCCAATGGTCTCTTGCAACATCTTGTCGCCATGTTAAGTCGTCCAAACTGTAGTCGGAAGACACCTTCTCAGTTTCTCGTATATGAACCACGGATGTTGGGATTCTATTGTTTCTATTCTACCATACTGTAATTCTGCGAATCTACTGACATTCAGGTATTAGATCCGACCTCGAACTCTCTGAGGATCTCACGGAATTCGTCCCGCCAGACGTGAAGCCATGACCACATGAACTCGATCCGCTGCTTGCAGCTATTTGTCAAGCCGTCATCGTACCACTCGCTTCTATAATCCCTATCATCGCGAGTCTGAACGCCAACATACTCTGCCGTATCGACAAGTTTCGTTCCAATCGGCATGTTCACTATGGGACATCATCTTCAAGTTAGCGGGTGCGTCATTTCGCGTTTTGATTGCGCCGCGCCCGTACCAATCCCAATCGTTCGTCGATACTTTGAACATCTTGATCGAACAGACATGCAACGCTTGAAATAACGACTTGTCGACAATCCCCGGCACTTTTATGTGAAGCCTCATCGCCATGTCAAGCGTACATCGTGCTCGGAAGGTGTGCCCGGGGTCATGACTTCCACGCCTCTCAGGGTATGATATCGACTGGAGTGAATCTACCAGACGGCCTGTGAGTCGCGAAAATTCGTCTTCCAACCCGGGCCAGTCAAGGCCATTTTCAGTTGTACGTCCTGCGCAGAGGAAGAAAATGCGGCATATTTCCAGGAGATGGGGTAGAGAGGCACTGCATTTGAATCCGGCGCCATTTCCAGAGCCATTATCCAGAGCCGAGATTGCATACCGTGTAACATTCCACATCGCTGATTGACACACTCAGAATCGTTTAACTTGGAACGGAAACGATTTGTAACTCACCATATTTGTCAATTGTTTCGGGGAGGTCACTTGGGGATAGTCTCGATATCGATAGAATGTATGAAGAGACGAACTGAATCTCAGGTTCCCGGATAGAAAAGATATGGTTTGGCATTGTCAATTGATCGACCATTTCGCAAAGAGCAGCATCAGAGCTTTCAGATGACCATATTCTCCGGAACAATATCCGGAAGGTCACAAGGTGAACAATGTCAGCCAACTGAAACCAAGAGGACATGGAATCTTTGAGTGCGACAATGGAGGCTCTGCGTAAGTACGCAACCATGCTTTTGAGAATAGTACGGAGGTGGGCGTTGTCAAATATGTTGCTCAAATGCGATGAGAATGGAATCTGCGATTTGTTCATTTGGTTGACAAATGTTGAGAGTAACCGGAGTGATTCAAGGGGTGAATCGAGGTCGACACAATGTGTTACAATGTCCCATGATTGAATGTCTTGGAAAGTCTCATACGCCTCCTGGAGTACCTTGATTTTTGTCTCCGTTGTCATTGCTTTGGTGCTTTCCTCGATAAAGAGAGGGGCGGGAAGGTTGGGGAAATATTCTTTGAAAAAAGACGCTTTGGCTACCCAATTCAGACCACTTCTGATGAGCAGGAATGCGCCTTTCAGAAATGGTGTTTTGTAGGGACAGGAGGGGGAAACGATGGGGAGTAGAGTAGTGCCGACAATGAAGAAGAGCCATATTCCAACGAAAACGCTGACGACGGTGGCTACAGATGCATGGACAGGTTGGACAAAGAGTATGAGACCGACGAAGAAGAGAATGAAGGCGATCTGGAGTAAGATAGGAAGGAGACTGGCAATCTCTGCGACCTTGTATTTGCGAAGACCAGGGATGCGAAACAGCCGGACCTGGCAGCATTGTTCCGGGGATATGTTTGATTTGGCGAGGTATTCGCGGTACCATTGCTTGACGAGCATGCCTAGGGATGCGACGACGAGACTGAGGACAAGTGAAATGGACCAGAAGATGACGACCAACACCGAGTGTGGGGGAGGAGAAAAAGGGGAGGATGAAGGGGGAATGTAGGTCGAGTTGATGAAACCGGAGTTGACGGTGAGACTGCTGAGTTGCATCGAGATTTGGAGGAGGAGCTGTGCTGTAGTATCTGCGGGATCTTGCTGCAACCGACTGAGTGCTTCGATTATGAGCGTTGTGACGGCAGCAGAGAACAGACCAGACTTGTAACGGTATGTTATTAGGAAGGCGGATTGAGCCAGAAAATGAGATGACAAACTTACAAGGACGAGAAGTGTGTCGATATTCTCATTGTGCGCTTGGACTTGATCTTCGTCGTGTTGCCTGAGTGTGTCTGAGAGCTTTGGCCAAGCATTGGCATCCTCCGGCTTGAGGATAATGTGCGGGTAGACCTTCCCCTGATCTCGACAGAACCTCTCAGCCTCGGTGACCTCTTCTTCGTCCCCCTCTCCTGGTTTCTCCTTTGTTTCGTCGCCTGTGTTGGGAGGTCCTCCTGTGGGGAATTTCTCGCTTTGGTTTGGTTGCTGGTAACGAAGGAATCAGTATGGGAAATCTCACAGCCTTGGAACCTGCCAAACCCACCGAAACAATTGCAGCGCCCAAGAATGACATGTCGATATGAGCTGCACTCGACTGACTGGAGGGCTTCAGAGGCGAGGAAAGTGTCACCTCGTGGTTCACTGCCTCATGGTCTTCTTTGTGTGGTCCACTAACCTCAGTCACTCGAGCAACCTCGGTTATCTCGTTTCCTACCTGAGAGTCAAACGGTAAGAACACAACTTGATTTTGGGATAGGATAAACGTATAGAACGAACTCGTTTGCGAGAGGAGGAAGACCGGGAACTTCTCTTTGCGAGACTAGACCGGCTCGATCGCTTTGGGGATGAGGGGAAGTTCCGGGTGTGGGGCAGTTGCATAGACAGCTAGAAGGAAGCGTTAAATGACCGTCGATGCATTGAGTCAGTGTTTACCCATACCTCGTAGGCCGACATTTCACTGGGTGTGGCCATCTTTTTGGGGGTCTGGCAGCGAGCGAAAGAGGAAGGGTAGAGAGCACGTCTTCTTTTGTGGACATGCGTCTGCCACGAGTTGGATGGCGGGAGACGCTATCATGGCTAAACCTGTCAACCGTAGACGCAGACTGTGTCATGAGAAGCCTGACTGTGCCTGATAATCGCACAGTCGTGTGCCAACCAAGTGAACACCACATACCTTTATAGGCCCAGATTTTGCGCAATGTAAAACAAGAGAACAGACCACAATCCGGAAGCTATCGTTATCATCAACGAAGAGATGAGTCCACCCTATGTTCTTTGTAGTGCAACCAAGGTGAGATCCTAGGTCCTGAGCGAGTTCAACAATATCTCCACAGTACGGAATATGGCCTCACACGAAAGACGAACTCTCTGTGAACGCGATCCCTCAGAATAATATTAACTTCGGAGGGGCATCTGGAGATCCATGTACCTGTCGACCAAACAGTCATCCCAACTTGCCATGTCTTGACTCAGTGATCTGGGAAAACGCAAAGTGCTGCGCTCTGAAAGGACAACCAGATGAGTTTTTTCTTCATAGGAGGATTTTATGGCTCAAGATAGGTTGCAACGTCCTCAAGTCTGATGAAGTCGGAACCAGCTGCGCCCAATATATTCTCTTTGTCGAATGCAGATGCGGTTCTCGTTTAGACCTCATCCACAACTGCTGTTATCAATTCTTCAGCTGGCCATCTCTCGCTCCCGCGTCGGCCATCCCACAAGATGCATCCTATCCTTGATGGACTCACAGACAATTCGGAAAGGTTCTGCCTTATTGGACACAGCCATAATGTGACAGAGTTCAAATAGGAACCCTGTCACCTCTTCGGTCCACTAAGCCACGTCTCATCGCCATATCAGGTGTGCACGAAAGACGAGAAAACCCCATCAACCTCTCGACACAGATACTCGGTTCGAGAACTCGATTCTATCATAATCCAAATAATCTACTGACATTCAGGTACTTGATCCGACCTCATACCCTTTGAGGATCGGACGGAGTTCTTTCCTGAAGTAATCCGAGTCATAAAACAATGAACACATGAACCCGATCCGCTGCTTACAACTTCTTTTCAACTCGTCATCCCACCACTCCTCTCCATAATTCCCATCATCAAGAATCTGAACGCCAACATACCCTTCCTTCTTATCAAAAAGTTTCTGCCAATCGGCATCGGTAATATTACTAGGTGCATCATCAGTTGCGGGCTCGTCATTTCGTGTTTTGATATCGCCGTCCTTGTACCAGTCCCTATCGTACGCCTCTGCGCTGAACATCTTGATCGAACACGCATGCAACGCTTGAAATAACGACGTGTCAACAATTCCTGGCACTTTAATGTGGAGCCTCATCGCCATGTCAAGCGCACATTGCGCTCGGAAGACGTCCAAGGTATGCACACCACTTTCAGGGTATGATATGGACTGGAGCGATTGTACCATACGGTCTGTCAGTTGCCGAAACTGAAGCTTCCACCACCACCCGTCACCTTCAGCTGTTGTACGGCCTGCGCAGAGGAAGGAAATCCGGCATATTTCCAGGAGATGAGGGAGAGAGGCGCTGCATTGGAATCCGGCACCATCGCCAGAGCCACTATCCAGAGCTGAAGTTGCGTAATTGACAACATTCTCCATCGCTGATTGACACACTCAGAATTGTTGAGCTTGGAACAGAAACGAGTTGTAACTCACCATATACGCCAATGGTTTCAGAGAGATCACTTGGAAATAGTCCCGATATCGATAGAATGTATGAGGAGACGAACGGAATCTCAGGCTTCCGGACAGCGAGGATATGCTCTGGCAGTATCATTTGTTTAACCATAGCGTCTAGAGTAGCATCAGAACCATCAGATAGTCGAAATGCCCCGTACAATCTCCTGAGTGTCGTCAAACGAACAATATCTGTGAGGTCAAACCAAGCAGAGCTCGTATCCTTGAGTGCTAGAATCGAAGCCCGACGCAAGCAGGCCAAAACGCTTCTCAGAAGAAGACGGAATTTGGATTGATCGAATAAGTCATTCAAATCCGACGGTGAGATAATTCTTGATTTCTGCAATCGCTCCACACATCCAAGGAGCATTCGCAATGATTCAAGGGGTGCAGTGAGATCTACACAGCGGGTCACAATCTCCCATGATTGGATGTCCTGAAACGTCTCATATGCTTCCCTCAAAATCTCGGCTTTGGTCTCAACTGTGATCACTCCGGTGCTCTCCTCCACGAAGAGAGGGTCGGGAAGTTTTGGAAGGACTAGTTTGATGAATGAGGTTCCGGCTATTTGGGCCAGACGATTTCTAATCCATAGGAATGCTGCTTTCAAAAACGGTGTTTTGTAAGGACATGAGGGGGAAACAATGGGGAGTAGAGTGGTGCCAAGAATGAAGAAGAGCCATATCCCAACGAATACACTGATGACAGCAGCGGTGGACGTGTGGATGGATTGGACAAAGAGTATGAGACCAATGAAGAAGTGGATGAGTGCGATTTGGAGTAGGATGGGAAGGAGATCGGCAATTTCTGCAACCTTGAATTTGCGGAGACCGGGAATGCGAAACAGCCTGACTTGACAGCACTGTTCCGGGGACACGTTTGATTTGGAGAGGAATTCGCGGTACCATTGCTTGACGAGCATGCCTAGGGATGCGACGACGAGACTGAGGACAAGTGAAATGGACCAGAAGATGACGACCAACACCGAGTGTGGGGGAGGAGAAAAAGGGGAGGATGAAGGGGGAATGTAGGTCGAGTTGATGAAACCGGAGTTGACGGTGAGACTGCTCAGTTGCATCGAGATTTGGAGGAGGAGCTGGGCTGTGGTATCTGCGGGATCCTGCTGAAGTCGTTTGAGTGCTTCGATTATGAGCGTTGTAACGACGGCAGAGAATAAACCAGACTTGGTAACAGTATGTGGTTATTACGAATCGAGGTAGATGATTCAAAAAAAAAGACTCACAAGGACAAGAAGTGTGTCGATGTTCTCATTGTGGGCCTCGGCTCGATCCTCATCGTGGTCTCTGAGAGTGTCTGAGAGTTTGGGCCAGGCGTTGGCATTCTCAGGCTTGAGGACGAGTTGTGGGAACTCCTTCTCCTTCTTCCGACAGAATTTCTCAGCGGATGTGACCTTCTCTTCGTCACCTTCTCCCGATCGATTCTTTGACGCGTCACCTGCGTTGTGGAGTCCACCTCCAGAAACTTGCGTGGTTTGATTTGGTTGCTGGTCACGAAGCAATCAGTATAGGAACTCTTGAAGCTTGTGAACCTGTAAACCCCACCAAAATGACAGCAGCACCCAAGGATGGGGTATTGATATTAGCCGGGTTTGACTGAATCGGGGGCTTCGATGGTGAGCAAGGTTCTCCCCCTGGATCCGCCGCCTCACGCTCTCCCTTGGGCATTCCATCCCCTTCAGTTGATCGGGAAACCTCGGTTATCTCGTTTTCTGCCTGAAAGACAAGCATTGAAAATAAGGCTCGATTTTAAGATTGGATGAACGTACAGAATGTGTTCGTTTGTGAGAGGACGAAGACCGGGACCTTCTCTTTGCGAGACTGGACCGACTCGATCGCTTTGGGAATGAGGGGAACTTCTGGGTGTGGGGCAGTTGCATAGACAGCTAGAAGGAAGCATTAAATGACCGTCGATGCATTCAGTCAGTGTTTGCTCATACCTCGTAGGTTGACATTTCACTGGGGATGGCCGTCCTCGGGGAGTCTTGCAGCGAGAGAAAGAGAAAGGACAGAGAGCACGTCTTCCTTTGTGGACATACGTCTGCCACGAGTGTTGTTCTCCAAGAGCGACGCGGGCTGCTTCGCGAGAAGCCCGACGTCTCTGCCGAGATAATGATAGGCGCCTACGTGCTGCACAATGCAATTTCACGTTGATCCTCCCAGTGTCGTACTCTTTGGCCTTTGCTCGGACGCCCTCATCTCAATGATACACAATGGTCGCCTCTAGCCGTCCACTTTCTCGTGCATTTATTTTAACCTAGAATTCATATTGAAAATTTGTTCGAGAGAGTGGCGACCTGATCCTCGTTTCTTTGTCTCCTTCGCCGCTTACATCCCTCGCAGCTGCATAGAGTCTCTTCAGCTTCGCGTCCATGTACCACGAATCCTCAACAATTCTATTTCATCCTCTACTCTAACACTGGACTATGAAACACGACTTCAAACTCAGCGAGGATCGAGCGAAACTCCTTCTCCAAAGGCCGGAACTTTGCCCATAGGAACTCGATCCTTCGCTTGTAACTAAATTGCAAGTCCTCCCGACTCCACTCGTCTCCATAATCCCCATCGTCGCAAAGTCGAACCACTACATATTTTTCCCCTCGGAGAGCCTTGTCCCAATCGACCTCAGGAACACTACCAGTTGTGGCATCAGTAACGGGTACGTTGTTTCGTCTCCTGATAGTGCCATCCTCGTACCAACCCAGTTCGTTCACCCTCGCATCAAACATCTTCACAGAACACTCAAGCAGCGCTCGAACGAACGACTCGTTGATAACGTCCGGCACTTTCATACAAGTCCTCATCGCCATATCAAGAGCGCATTGCGCGCGAAAGACGTCCTCCGTAGTAACAAAAGCTTCGGGGATTGATATCAATCTCAGTGATTCTTCCAAGCGGACTCTGAGCTGAAAGAAGTCTGCTTTCCATTCCCCTTGGTCGTCTTCACTGGCAGTTGTACGTCCAGCGCAGAGGAAAGAAATGCGGTATATCTCCAGGAGGTGGGGTAGGGAGGTGCCACACTTGAATCCGGGACCATTTCCAGAGCCGCTATCCAGAGCAGAAGTTGCGTAGATGGCAACATCCCGCATCGCTGGTTGACACGCTCAGAACTGTAAAAATTGGAACGGAAATTATTTGTGACTCACTACGGGTGTTGATTGTTTCAGGGAGATCGTCCGGGGATAGTCCTGATATCGATAGAATGTACGAGGAGAGAAACTCGATCTCAGGTTTCCGGATGGAGAGAATATGCGCAGGCAGTGTCAATTCATTGGTCATATCGTCAAGAGCGGCATCAGTGCTTTCAGTCATCTCAAATGCCTCGTACACTCTCCGGAAGGTTACGAGGTGAGCAATGTCGGTCAACTCGAACCAACCGGATTTCCAATCCTTGGGTGCAAGGATGGAACATGTGCGTAAGTACGCCACCGTGCTTTTGAGAGCGATGCGGATGTGAGCACGATCAAATAGGTCGCTCATCTCCGATGAGTGTGTAATCTTTGAGTTGTTCATTTGATTGAGGAATGCAGAGAGCATCCGGAGTGATTCAAGAGGTGAATTGAGCTCTACACAACGGATTACGATTTCCCATGATTGAATGTCCTGGAAAGTCGCATAGGCCTCCTTCAGCACTTCGATTTTTGACTCAGTCGTCATCGCTTCGGTGCTTTCCTCGAGAAAGAGGGGTTCGGGGAGATTGGGAAAATATCGTTTGACAAAAGACGCTTTGGCTTTCCGAGCAAGACTCCTTCTGATGTGTAGAAATGCGCGTTTCAAAAAGGGCGTTTTGTAAGGACACGAGGGGGAAACAATGGGGAGTAGAGTGGTGCCAAGAACGAAGAAGAGCCATATCCCAACGAAAACACTGACGACAGCAGCGGTGGACGCGTGGATGGATCGGACAAATAATATGAGGCCAATGAAGAAGTGGATGAGTGAGATTTGGAGTAGGATGGGGAGAAGAGAGGCGATCTCTGTGACCTTGTATTTGCGCAGACCGGGAATACGAAACAATCTGACTTGACAGCACTGTTCCGGGGATACATTTGATTTGGAGAGGAACTCGCGCAACCACTGCTTGACGAGCATGCCAAGGGATGCAGTGACAAGACTGAGGACAAGAGAGATGGACCAGAGGACGACGACCAACACGGAACCTGGACGAGGGGAGAAAGGGACGGGTGGAGGGGGTATGTAGGTTGAGTTGATGAAACCGGGATTGATGGAGAGACTGCTCAGCTGCATTGAGATTTGTCGAAGGAGCTGGGCTGTCGCATCTGCAGGGTCCTGCTGTAACTGCCTGAACGCCTCGATGATAAGTGTTGTCACGACGGCGGAGAACAAACCAGACTTGAGTCCATGTGTGATCATTGAAGTGAAACCAGGCAAATGAGGCAATAACACTTACAAGGACGAGTATCGTGTCGATGTTCTCATTATGCGCCTCGACTTGGTCCTCATCGTGTTGAGTAAGAACGTCCGAGAGCTTGGACCAGGCGTTTGCGTTTTCAGGCTTAAGGACAATTTGCGGATAATCCTTCTCCTTCTCTCGACAAAACCTTTCAGCAGGGGTAACATCGTCTTCGCTCCCATCTCCTGATTTACCCTTATCTCGGTCACCTGCATTGGGAAATTCGACCTCGGAACCATGCTTGGTTTGATTTTCTGGCTGTTGACGAAATAGTCAGTACACGGACGTTCCGAGTTCGAAAACACGCCCAACCCACGGAAATGACTGGAGGGTTCAAGAATGGGGTCTCGTTCGGAGCAGGACTCGACTGATGTGTAGGCTCCGATGGCGAATAAGATCGGCTCCTTGCATCTACTATCTCATTTTCTGCCTTGTGAGTTCTGTCCCTTTCAGTTTCGCGAGGAATGTCGGTTATCTCGTTTTCTGCCTGAGAGTGAAGCGTTGAGAATCACCCTCGGTTCTCAAGGTAGGATGAACGTACAGAATGGGCTCGTTTGTGAGAGGAGGAAGACCTGCAGCTTCTACGGCTCGAGCGCTTTGAGGGTGAAGGAGACTTCGGGGTGTGCATAGAGAGCTGAAAGAAATGTCAGACAATAGTCAATGCATTGAGACGATGCAAACGCATACCTCATAAATTGACATTTCACTGGTGGTGGTCATCTCAAGGGATCGGGGGAGGAGAGAGAGAGGTAGAGGTACAGCACGTCTTCCTCTCTAGAGATGCGTCTGACCATGCTCGAGTGGCAGAAGACACCGCCGTTGTTTTAAAGGGCAATACCTGTCAACCGTAGATGCGAACACGTCCATGAGAAGCCTTGCAGCGCCTGATAGAAATCCGGCCCAATTCGGCGAGCACCGAACCTGGCATTCGAGATAACCAACATTGCTGGTGCATGCGGGCCGCACCCTCCATTACTGTACGAGTACAGATCGTCCACAATGGAAAACAAAGAAAAAATCCCACAGGATCGAAAACGCTGCTATCAGATACCACCAATTAATGTCGCATTATGCATAAGGTGTGGTTGTACAATCCATTATTCATGGACAATTTCAAGTACTCCCACAACAAGCGGAGCAAATGTCCCGCTCGAAGCACGGCACTACAAAGAATGCTTAAGCGTGAGTCGTTGCCAGTCAGAGTCCGGGCTGTCCCCAGCAACCAATCCCATCTGACCAAAGATCTGGACCGAAGGCTCAGAACATTCCTACGACAATTACCCTCAAAATTGTTCTTTTCGGAGAAGATTAGACGAGGGACGAGAATCCGGTGACTCTAAACGGCTTTGGATCGACTGAAAGGTCAAACCTCCAATGTTAGCCAAGAGGAGGACGGGGCCACTAGAACAACGTACCGTGCTTTGTCCAGCATCTGACTTCTGAGGAAAGATGGTTCGAGTCGCCGTTTTGCATGGCAAGTCAGTACGAAAAACAGAAAGGGACAACATCCGGGCCACAGGGAATACGACACACTTTCCAAAGCCGTAAGAGAAACAAGAAAACTCGGCTTCGAAGAGTATATTCAGACTTACCAGCTTACTACACGTATCTCGTCTGCCCGACTGCTTTGTCAATCGTGTTGCCGAGACTTTCCACGCCCAGTAACAGGTCATGTCAGGACGCACTGAAGACAATCACTCTTAACAATGAACACGAACAGGTGTAAAGACAGTAAATGGTTTCAGATACGAGATGATGGATGTATGGTGGTGGGGGAAGGGCGAATCTCGCTTCCACTCCAACACGATATCGAAAATCAGGCGCCCACTCCCGATTGAGGCCGAGGTCGTATTGGCAACGTAACGTGCCTCTGTGGACCTCAAGGCAACTATAAAATACTCGTCAGTGAATAAGTCCTATATTCCGATGTTCTACAATCCAATAATCCTTCAAGTCTACTGACATTCAGGTACCTGATTCGACCTCGAATTCTGTGAGGATCGAACGAAATTCCTCCTTGTAGTTCCTACGAAAATCGAACCAAATGAACTCGATGCGCTGCTTACAACTCGATCGCAACTCTTGATCATCCCACTCATATCCATAATGTCCATCGTGAATCTGGACACCAACATATCCCTCCCCTCGGAGAACCTTCTTCCAATCGGCCACGGGAACAGTACCAGATGCACTATTTTTTCTCTCGATGGTGCCGTGCTGATACCAACCCTTAGATTCCGCCTGCGCCTCGAACATCTTAATAGAATACTCGTGCAACGTTTCGAGTACGGATTCGTCAACAACGCCCGGTACTTTCACGTAGACCCTCATCGCCATATCAAGCGCACATTGCGCTCGGAAGACGTCCAACGTATCCACACTCCTTCCGGGATACGATATATCCCGGATTGCATACATCAGAAGAGATGTGAGGTAAAGAAAACTGGGCTCCCAATGATCACGGTACTTTTCAACTGAACGTCCGGCGCAGAGGAGGGAAACGCGGGATATTTCAAGGAGGTGGGGAAGAGAGTCGATACATCTGAATCCGGCACCGTCTTCAGGGTCTCTACCAATTGCTTGAGTTGCATATCGTATGACACTCGACATTTCTGGTTGGCATGTTTGGTGAGTATTTGACACGAAACTAAATTTTAAAATCACTCACGACCTGACTCGATTGTCAGAGGTAGCTCGCGAGAAGGGAGCCCCGAATTCAGGAGGATGAGGGAAGACGTAAACCCGGGATCATGAGGAATAGAGAAATACTCTACAGCTCTCAAATGGTCCATCATCTCGTCCAGGGCCTGATCGGATTGTCCGGACGGACAAAAGTGGGGGAACAATCCTCGAGAATAATAACAGCAGCAGCGTCCGTCTGTGTGAGCCTAGTAGAACCATTTTTCCCGATCACTAGGACACATGCCTTGCGCAGGCACGCCACCATGCTTTTCAGGAGAAGTCGGAGTTGCGCCTGGTCGAATAACCCATCCAATTTTGATGAGTATGTGATCTCGGAACCGTGCATTCGTTCGACCAAGAGGGAGAGAATTCGTAGGGAAACGAGGGGAGAGTTGAGGTCCACGCAGCGCATCATGATGTCCCACGATTTGATGTCTCGGAACGTCTCGTACGTTTCCACCAACACCTCAGTCTTCGTCTCGACGGACATATCACTTGTACTTTCTTCGACAAAGAGTTGATCGGGGAGAAAGCGGAAGCGTGGCCCGATGGCTGAGCTTTTCACCCACTCGCATAGTCCATTCATGCGATTTCTGGTAAAGAAGAAAACGGATTTCAAAACAGGTGTTTTGTAAGGACAAGAGGGCGAAATGAGGGGAGTGAAAGTGGTGACGACTATGAAGGAGAGCCAGATGCTGACGAAAACACTAATGAAGTTTGACACAGATGTGTGTATGGGTCGTATGAAGAGGATGAGGCCAATGAAGAAGAGAACGAAGGCCACTTGGAGGATAATGGGCAGGAAACCCGCGATCTCTGTGACCTTGTATTTGCGAAGACCAGGTATGCGAAACTGCCTAACCTGGCAACATTGTTCTGGTGACACGTTTGATTTGGCAAGGAATTCGCGAAACCACTGCTTGACGAGCATGCCGAGGGACGCGGTGACGAGACTGAGAACAAGGGAGATGAACCAAAGGACGTTGACAACGATTGCATTCGCGCTTGGGGAGAAAGGAGTGGGTGGAGGGGGTACGTAGGTGGAGTTGATGAAACCGGGGTTGACAGATAGGCTGCTCAACTGCATCGATATCTGGAGTAGAAGTTGGGCTGTGGTATCTACGGGGTCCCGCTGCAACAGCTTGAGTGCCTCGATTACGAGTGTCGCAACAACAGCAGAGAATAATCCAGACTTGATTTATGGTACGGGATGATTGAGATCAACCGGAAAGATGACACGAACGGGGGAAGAACTAACCAAGACGAGGAGGGTATCGATATTTTCATTCTGCGCCTTAACTTGGTCCTCGTCATGCGTTCTGAGAGTATCAGAGAGCTCGGGCCAGGCATTGGTGTCCTCTATCCTGAGGCCGACTTCTGGATATCTCTTTTCTTTCTTCCTACAGAACCTCTCGGCCTTTGTCATCTTCTCTTTCACCACCTCCTCCGAAGCATCATCGAGACTCGGAGACGAGATAGACTCTTCCGCTGGGCCCATAATCTGAATAACTGATCCGCCCTCATCTTCCGGAGAAACTTGAGATGTACGACCTTCAGTCTGGAAGTCAAGTCGTTATTACAAAACGCAGTGTTACGGACAACAGGAACGCACGGAGGGAGTAGTCTTGCGAGAGAGAGACCGTGTTTTCCTGCTCCCCCTAGCCGAGCCTGAACGGCCTGATCGCGTCGACGGTGTGGGGGATTTCTGGGTAGTTTCCTGTTGAATAAACAATAACAGAAGATGATTAGAGAGTCAAGGCCGGCCAAGAGATCAAAACTACCTCGATTTCCGTCATTTCAACGTTGGTGTCCATCTTACTTCTCGGCGGATGCTTGGAACTCGGAATGTGAGAGGAAAAGAGGGAGGGGGTGGATGGCTGTGCCTCCTTGGGGAACATGCATCGACCTCGACAGCTGTCAGAGACAAGCGCCAAGCTCATTGATCTCGAAATATGAAGCATGTCAAATTCAAGCTTTTAGTCTCCTCACGAACGCGATATTTCAATCGTATTCGGGTCCAGGCCTAGCTACGGCACACTATGAGGTCGGGGAGTCTGTAAGACAAAACGTAGGGGACGCTATCGTCGTGGGTTGACGATCCTTGGAGTAGGCGCTCACATCCGCCAACGCCAAGACTTCGAAAGATCACTTTTGGAAATTAGACGCCGAGCATCCTTGTGTGGTACAAGATCACGAACATAACAAAGCTAGACGAAAATATAAGTAAAACATGCCCCACCCTGTGGATCAAGAAGGATAGTACTTGTAAGAATCCTAGAAGTGAAACTCACTAAGCACCTGTGGGGAAAATCACCCGCTCCTGAGTTCGGGCGCTTCAGCGGTGGCTGCGATTTACCCAAATAAGGCAGGAGTGTGGTAAAACCACAAGAGAGGGGGAGATATGTGTTATAGAGTAGACAGAAATTTAATAGAAGTCTTGAGGGGTGAGGTTTCAGACACAGGAGGAACTGAGTGAATGAAAGTCTCGATTCAAGTGAGCTTAGAGTTCCTGGAACTCAGTGAGTGGTTTAAATACAAGTACGCTACGAAAGTCGGAAGATGCCGGGAGAGTTAGGATGGTGAGTGTCTATGTGTCTAGGGACTTACGTGGCATACGAACAATAGAAAATGAACTATACTACGTGTATATTAATTGTTGAGTTGAACGAGAGTCACGCAATTGACTCTAAGAGAGTCAGTGAATATTTCGGACAAATTATACTGACATTGGGCGCGCACGCGCAGAGGGCATTACCATATTGGGAGTTCCTACATTTGGTAACTACTATATGTGGAAGCTACTAAATATAGTAACACGTCTAAAGTCCAAATGCGGAAGCCGGGGCGAATAACCGTGACCGAGGTGGAGTAAACCCTAATTGAGGCAGTGAGACCTTACATTCGCCCTCCAGAGCTTGTGAAACAAGGTCTCTTACCATTGTGCTGCCTCAAGAGGCAAGTGGACGCTGGTTGAGGCCATCAGGCGTCCATCCCAAACTTGGTAGGATCAGGCGCTTCGTAAGTGTCCTCCCAAGATTCTTCGTACTGATCTTCGGGGGCCTGTTGTTCCACAGGGTCTTGACTGCTACTGGCAGTGGTATCCGTCATCTGGATGTCCCTGTCCGTCTTGGGTGGGTAGCGATTTGCTCCTGCGATAGCGATCGACGGAAACACCAGTAAGTAGATGCATATGATCGCAATCAGGAATCTGATCTTACCTCGAAATTTCCCTCTAGTAGGTTTCTTGCCTCGATAACGAGGTTTACCCTTTCCCAAGGGTACTGGCAGCCCGTTGGGCTGGTACTGGATACGAGGAGCTGGTCCTCCCATGCGACCTATTGGATATTTCATGGTGAGTGCGTTATTCTGGGTGTATTGGAATATTGATTTACCTGATAACAACTTGTTCTTGCCCCGGTACCCTTTGTATCCCCCTCGGGGTCCTGTGGGCATACCATGGAAAGGCCCCATTGGTCCAGGAGAACGATGATGTCCTCCTGGTTCCCTGGCATTCATTGCGTTCTGTGTAACCAACCTTGCCAGTTCTACTGCCTGCGCTTGGGTGTTCTCGCTGAACTTGAGAAGTCCCTTGAACGCCTCCGCGGACATCTTGACGTCCGAGTCGTCTGCACTGGGCGTGCAGGTCTTCTTAGCGTCCGCAACCTTCTCCGGGTAATCCTCGGGGACAGGTGCGAAGCTATGTTTGGCTTTGAAGACATCGATATAGCCAGGAGATGGGTCGCCAGGGTATACACCCTCCCCCTTGAAGAATCTGCCAAGTTGGTCAGCGTATTTCTCTCAATGGAGGTAGTTGAGCGCAGTATAGGCCGTAGCGGCAGTGGGGGATTTAGAGACGGAGTGGGTCATTGTGAGTGGTAGAAGTTGTGTAGATTGGGTAGAGTTTAAACTGAGAGGTTGTAACGTTGAGCTGGGTGAGTTCTTCGTTGTCTTTCTCCCTTCTCTCCGCTTTGCTTTAATATTCTTTTGCCTGAGCCACTCGTGGAGCTGGGCCACGTACGTCTCATCGTTTCCTCCGATTCGGAGGCTTGCGATTCTCATTGTTCCTCCTGGTACGTGCTTCCCGTTCGTCTTTGTTCCCAGTTGGCTTATCTTTGTGATGCCTAGGGCCTCACAATATTCATCATACACCTGGAGGTGTTTGATTTCGTGGTACGGTGTCCAGGTCACGTCCCCTGTGGACCACTGGACTTCAAGCTCGGCCTCTGTACCCTTCCCAATGTGTGATAGAATTCGGTCGACTGTCCATTCGGTTGGCAACTCCCCAAATCCGGGGATCTGGTGGAGTTGACGACCTGGAAAGTGTCGGTCGTCGTTCGGGAAGTGCGGTTGTCGTTCGGGAAGTGCAGTCGCAGTAATGACGCGTGAAAAGCGTCGTGTATGCCTCTGGCCTTCATTTCAGTAGGTAATTTCAATTGATACGTTGCTCCTGACTCGATTTCCTTTAGAATTTCGAATGGGCCTAGGTATTTGGGTACCAGTTTTCGCGCCCTTCCTTTTGGGAGCCTCAAGTTCTTGGTTGACAGGTACACGAGGTCTCCGACTTTGAAAGGTGCGTCCCGACGATGTTTATTTGCCTGTTTCGTCTGCTGAATTCGTGCCCCAATGATTGTGTCGTGCGCTGTCATTATAGCATCCTTCATTTGCTGTGCAAATTCCTCAACGCCGCACACCATGCAGTCATATTTACCTATAAACCTTGGTCCAGCGGAAGGTATGCCTATGAAGAACACTGGGATGGCGGACATCAGCTGATGCCTGATCCATACCCGATAGTGTGGATCAGCTGAGGGTCATTTCCGAGGGAGGAACAATAGACTTGAAAGCAATAGTAGTGTTTCAAAAAACTATTGAATCAATTGTATTCCAACCATACTTTGTTTACCAATGGCAATGCGATGAACTCCGGCCAGCTGACCCTGTATGCCAACCAATAAATATTGCTCAGCCGAACCCCGTATGTATGGCCAAAAATGCTGGGCCAGCTGAGGACATTCCTCAGATTGCGGCCATACCTTGTTTCCTAATG
>JANAWD010000673.1:0-21085 GCA_027627245.1 Meripilus lineatus | reverse complement strand
TGTACGAAATGGCGAGACTGTGAAGGGAGCTAGCAAGATCTGCATTGTGGACATCGGATCGTGCCTTTGCCAGAGGCTCGCGCAATGAAATAGCTCGCTCGTGGGTGACCAGGGCGTCTTCATGTCGACCGAGATTGCTGTAGGAAATGGCAAGACTGTGAAGGGAGCGAGCAAGATCTGCATCGTGGACATCGGGTCGTGCCTTTGCCAAGGGCTCCTGCAAAGAAGCAGCTCGCTGGCTAGCTACCAAGGCATCTTCAAGTCGGCGAAGGCTGGTGTAAGAAATTGCGAGATTGGTTAGCGAGCGAGCGAGGAGCGCATTGAATGCAGCCGGTTTCTTATTGGCAAGAAACTCTCGTAGTCGTACAACCTCTTCGCCTATCTCCAGCGATTCCTCTAAGCGACGAAGGGAGTCCTTCACAATCGACAGAGCCAACAAACTGGATGAGAAGTCCTCCCGATGCCCATCTGGGTTGTCTCGGAATAGCCGTCGATGAATGTCGACAGCCTCCTGTGCGCTTTCCTGTGCGCCCTCCCATTGTCCCAACGCATGCTGTCGCCTTGAAAGATTCGCGAGGGATATCGCAAGATCCGCCTTGCATCGAATGTCTCCGCCTTTAGAAAGCTCTCGACGCATCCTCACAGCTTCCTCTATCACTTTCAATGCTTCCTCGTATTGACCTTCGTCAGCAAGCCGGTTTGATAAGTTATTCAGGGCGGTCGCCATATCCGCATCTACGACCAATGGACCAGGGAAAACGTGGCGGAAAATTGAGATCGAGGCTCTGGCAACCTCGAGGGCTTCGTCCATGCCTAAGTCATGCAATCGATTGGACAGATTCGAGAGGAGGCTCGCATACTCCTTGTCACTGCTGATGACATCTCTCTTGGAACGTGTTGTAACGTATGGGGAGATATCAAAAGCATCATCCAGGTGCTGGTGTACCTTGAAGCTTGCTAGTGTGAGGACGGTGTTTGCAAGGTCACGATGATATGTCTCATTAGGGAGCTGGTCGACCAGGCGAATCCGGATCTCAACTGCCCTTCGGATCGATTCCGAGGATGGCTCTGATTCGAGGGTAGTTGCGAGGCAGTTCTGGATTATGGCCGTCTGCGCTGATACTGAAGACGATTCTGCGAGTGGAAATGCGCGGAGACAACTTTGGGCCTTCACTAGGTCGGCAAGGGCTGTGTTGTTGCTTCCAGACCGTCTGGATCGACTGAAGTATAGGCTGGCTATCGCGGGTGTGTAGAGCCACCCAGGTTTAAGTTGATCTTCGTCTTGTGATGCGAATGATGTCCGAAGTTTCGAAATTTCGCGGAACTCTTCAAGAGGAAGCTCGCGACCGTCTATGACCCATCTCATTTGAATTGTGATCCGTAGTCTCGTGATACAAGACTTACACTTTTGGACCAGGATGTCAAGTATCGGGGACACTGTTTCGAACGTGGCATTGGGTAGAGCTTCTTCGACGAACTCGATTAGATTCGGAAGCGTTATGAGGTATTGCTCCGAGTCTGATTCAAGGGACCTCGTTTCAATGACAACAACGAACCAGGGGATAGGAGACAAACCATATTCAATCAACCGATGTAGCATGTTGAAAGCGTGGGGCGAGTTGTCCGCAATCAGTTGACAGAGCGACTTGGGAAACAAGTCGTGTTTCAATATTGCTTGGGCGCCTTCGCCTATAGTGAATGGTACGTTCAGGGTTTGAATCGCATGATAAAATTGTGAGAGATACGCACGGACGCAAGCAAGAAATCCGAGGCGTTCGAGCTGAACTTTGCTACCTTCTGGATGAATACGGGTTGTGCAATAGTCGTGTAGAATGTCTGGTATCTGAGAGATATCGAAGAGGTCGGTTTCGATATACTTTTTAAGTTCGTTTGGAATCCAGTCAAGCCGATTCTCCTTCCCAACCCCTTTCCCAACGATGTCCTCCAACGATACCTCCGTGCCACGCTCAAACTTGGCCAAAGGTTCATAGCCCTCGATAAAACACGTTGATATGTGTATTTTTTGGTTTGCCCTGATGATCCTTGGTTTGGACATATGTGGTCGCCTAGCACATAGAATGAGCTCATTTGAATATATGAGTCGAATTGGATATATGTACCAAGTCTTTCCGTCTACACCCTTGTAGGTCTTCCGATTAAATGGGAGAAACTCGAGGGCCTTGTACGCGACATTCATTGGGCTCTTGGGTCTCATATTCCTCAAGGCATCGTCTACCCAATTGACCCTCGACGGTGTAACCGCAAGGCCTGCTGCTGATGACTGAATGACCATCCAGAGCACGGGAACAGACCCATTGTTGAGCTCCTCGTTAGGCTTGTTCCCTCCGCCACTGAATTGGTAGGAAGGTATCAGGATCAATGAACCAATCCACACAAGCCACCACATCTACGTACACGTCCGAGTGCGATCCAGAAAACCACACCTCTTTTACTTTTTCGATCCCATCTTGAAGTTTCATTGCTACATCGTCTGGTATCGGGTTACCACCGAACAGGTATTCGGGGAGAAACTTGACGCGTATCTCGTCGAGAGCAAGGGCGTGTCGGATAAAACATACGTACTCATGGAGGTTATTAGTACCCGGGCGCGTCCTTCCGAAGCCAATAGATGCCACGGTATCCCTAAATCATTATTAGCATTGATTGACTGTAGAATATTCGATCGAATGCACCATAGCCCCAAGAAATGTACTCTAGCTTCTCGGGCCAGTGTCTTCTTGAAGTTTTCGAGCCTCTTTGGATCGATTGTTTCGCAGTTCAGATACATTTCCAGGGCGCTTCGGTCCACGTGAGGAATGGGAAAATGGATTAATGCAGGAGATATCTGCTTACAATGGCAATTGTTCTTCGTTGTTTCTCAGTAAGAGACCGATCTGAGAAACAAACTATCAGACAGGGTGGAGCGACTAGATGAGAGAAAGCTAAACACCTTGCCGATCATAGCCGCCAGCGTCCTCGCTTGGTATGCTCCACGAGAAAACCCTGACAAGGTCGTCAATCTCATGATACAGCAACACTCACACCTCGCGAGGAGGCGCACCATAAATGAATATCTTATCGCCAAATTTGTATGTATTGGATAGCCATCGATAACCAGCCAGGACGCGTTGATCGAAAGTGCTTACAGACAGATCGTCAGCTTCACGGTGATCGCACGTTGCAAGCAGACACGTACTGAGCGAATGCCAAGTCAAGTACCTGGTCGTATCGCTGTCCCAACGAGGGTTTGGTTTCGGGGACAGTCCCGATACCAGGGAGGTAGTAAATTTCTTGCTGGTTGTTCCTTTCTATTCGAGAGCAAAACTCAAGGACGTTTGAATTCTATCAGCAGTATCGAGGTCAAAATCTTGCAATAGGATATCAATATTGATGTTGAACCCACGTTCCGTCCAAACTGATTGGCAGTGCCGTCCAAACAAACGATGAGATTGCGACATTTCGCACTTGGTTTTGTGTGAGTCTTGTTGCAGTTAGAACACACAGTCGGGTCCTTAGGCTGCGACCTACAACAGATGGAGCCAGCGAAACAGTCAGAGATTTTGAGGCCGTCTAGATGTCGTGGTACTCACGGCGGAGGCTTAGGGACATTGATCGGGATATCTTGATTCCGACCAGACTCCACATTCTGTTTTGTCGATGCTTGAGGCTGCCTGGTATCCATTGATTCGATTGATCTCTGAATACGGAGGATGAAGTGAGAGAGCGTTGGAGTGTTAGATGGTCGGATGGAGAACGGGGACCCCCACAAGACCCAGAGAGTATATGTGAGAGTGCATGGGTCCTGGGCAGTGCACTGTGAGAAATTTCGGCGCTCTTGAACCGGAGAAGAAGGGCTTCGATGAAGTAACCAGACCTCATGTTTTGTGTGAGCCAGTCGTAGCGCCAGGTGACAAACAAAAAGGACAACGTAGCAATTAGAAGGCATTGTTCGGTACTTGATCACCCACAGTATGTAGTATAGACCACGTTGACAACGAGGCGAGTAGCCATCCAGGGTTATCGTCACAAGCCAACTTGAAAACCCTCCGAGGCATACCGCGAGGTGGCATATAACCCTTTAATTGGTTGCCTCACATTTTCTATTCAATATTTTCCATACTGAGTCATCTGTGCCAAGTTCTGATTGTACAAATATGTGAACATACCCCAATACGTACAGGCGGACCAGCCTGAGCCTGAGAGAAAGGGCCGACGGTCACGGCGTCCTTCAAGTCATGATCAAGGCGAAGGTGTCGCTGAAAAGAGTTGAGCGTTGAAAATTGAACATACAATGAGACAGTTCCTCATAAGTTCACAGGCATAGATAATAGAACATCTGTTTAGACCAAGTTTAGACCTGGTCTCCCAAGCGTGTGCCGCCCTCGAGGCGCGTGAGTGGCGTCCCAATCACGTGATCGCGTTCTCGGCGGGAACGGCAGACAAGCGCTGAACGCGGTCTTGATTTTCTGCTTTGACTCCGAGACCGTCTTTGTGAATTGGACACGGTAAAGGACGATTGCGACGTGTGGATCCTTTGTTTGTGCTGGAATCAACTCGAATCTAGCCTATGCATAATTCTGACGACGACTATGACGATTTCCAATTCACTGAACAAGAGCTCGCATCCATCGACGCGGCAGTCCAACGTGCGACAACGCAAAGGCCTGCTCACGCGAATCCATCCTTTACTCGCGAGACACCCCCACCAGCGAAACGGCAGAAGATAAGTCATGCACGAAACTCACCTCCACCCGAGCCTGCGCCCTCGAGGGAGAATTACGAGATGGCGGAAATCATTGTGCAGGACGATGGCTCATTCTTGGCTCACGTACCGACGCCTGCGGGATCACATAGAATCGATAACAGGCCGTTCACAGCCGTTAATCATCGACATGTATCTCGGACATCATCCACACCCTCTGCTGAGCAAGGTGTGGCCACCCCTCATGCTGCCCAAGGAAGCAAACTCCGGCCACAGCCTAGCACTAGGGGTAACCCTCAAGGAACTCGCCCTCCTCAGAGGCGTTTCTCCCCTCTTCCCGACCGAGAAAGAAGACCCACCTCAGCCCCTCTATCTCGAACGGATTCCGGTATACAGAATCCACGTCGAACTAACTCTGCCACCAATAGAAGTGAGGAAGTTGATCAACTTCGGCAGGAGATTGAAAATATTCGTGCCAAATGGGAGCAAGTATGTGAAGCAAAAGGCGCAATATGACTACCATACTTAATTCTATTCGAATAGGAACGGGAAGAGAAGGAAGTGGCCATCAAGGAGAGGAACGAAGAAAGGGACGGTCGATTGGCAAAGACGGGGGAAGTGAGCATCCTACGCACCTCGATGGAGAATGTAAGTATCCCGTGAGATAGTTTTCGGGGCATCTCATCATTTCTGTTGTATCAGGTAGCCCAGGAAAATATCACTAAACTCGAAAAGCTAAAATCTGCGAAGGAGGCTTCAGAAGCTGAAGTCAAGAAACTACAGAAGGCCTTAAGGGAGGAAAGGGAGCGAAGCCGGACGCAGTTGATGTTTAAGGTAGGATTCAGAGAGTCTACGTACTAGCTTTCTTCATCTTGAACGTACAGCAACAAGAAATCACCGCTGCGAGCTTTCGGTCTCCATGGATTCCTCGAACAGCAAAGACAAACCCGCAAAATTCGCCGGTTCCATTTCCTTCTCAGCTTCGACTGGACTTCAGGCCAGGACACCTCGCAAGCCAATACATGGAGACCCTCTCAGCCCTCTCCAAGCTCGAACACGTATTCCTTCTGCTAAGAAACCACCCACCCTTCCCGGGTTTCACAATGCATTCGAGGTCACGTCTCCAATCAACATCCGGAAGAAGGGGAAACAACGCGAAACGAGATTTGAGGAGGATAACAATGTTTTCCTCGATGCCGCCCCACCATCGTCTCCGACACCCGCTCCAGCGACTCGCTCTCGTCGAGAAGAAATACAAAACACTCCTGACCCTGACGTATCAATGGAGGATATCATACCCGATCCTTCTGCGGAAGCTCCAGAGACGTCTCAGTTCAACGATGATGAGGATATGATGGGCGGTGACCGGGAGATTATCCCTGGTCCTGACGAACTTGCACCGATCGAGCCAGTGATCTGGAAGGATGTGGTGACTATCCCGATTTCATTCTCCATGAAATGTTCTGATTACCGCTCTCATAGGTCTACGATATCATCTGCGATCACAGATATACATTCAATGGTAGCGAGTGCTTCACGACTCAGCGGCTGTTAGGCATACCAAACGAGTTAGAACCATCCTCGACTCTCCGTCAGTATAACAAGGCGTGCGACCGCTTTCTCGACACTCTTCGAGCGACTTCAAAAATTACCGATGAAGATGCCTATTTATCCACGATATCTGAGTCACTTGCGACATTTGTCGCCGTCTTCAATACCGCGTCATTTGTGAGTTCGAGCTCCTCTGTGTTTGATTAGCTCTGAACTGTCTCAGATGCCTGCGCTTTCTGCTTTATTCAATCTACTGCAAGAACTCTCGTCGTCGGTTTATCCTTTCGCCAAGTGGTTGTTGACATCTTCCTCGACAGATGGACCCTCTCCTCCGCCCATTATTCCTGCATTATGTAACACCATCCTGTCCCAATTAGATCCGGATAAGAAAACCCCAGAAGACATTGTATCACCTTTCGTTAAGGAGCTTTTTAGCTTCATCAATATCTTGGCCTATCGCGTGGATGGTGATCTTGCCCTTGCGTAAGTTTCTTGCCACCGTTCTACTACAGCTCGATGAATGTTTTTGCAGTCTTGGGGCTGTTCCTCGTGCGCAAGGCGTCATGTCTATACTACTTTCACCCCGTCACCCTCTCTGGCTCTTGCAGCGTACCACCCGTACCCTAGCGGTACTGTCTTCACGTATGCTCCCTTCCATGAAAGTAGCGACATCTTCACTGATCTTTGAAAAGATTTGGAGTTATATCAGGACTTCTTGGTCGCCCCGGATCCATCCACTGAGGCACCGCATAACAGTGGTCCCATTTCCAACTATAAATCGATACCTCAGATCGAACAAATGGCTAGATTTCTGCGAGATGATCGAGCCTCATCTGAGGTCTGTTTTTGTGGCATTTAACATCGCAACTTCCCTTATCCTTTATATAGGCCATTGATGTGAAGACCAACATACTCACGTTCATTGGGACGATCAGTATCGCTCATCAAGACGCGCTTGCAGCCCTCGTGCAATCACCAGGACTCGTGCCCGCACTCGTTTTATTCTTGTCAAATATAGCAACTCCGTTTTGGGACGAAGACGACGAATTGTGTCGATCGCCCGAGTTGCTAGAAAGGTATTACCCAATAAATTGAATGGCAATCCTATGCTAAAGTCTAACTTCTGATAGGCATTTTAGCTTGATGATTTCCACTACACTTCTCCTGCATCATATACTCCACTGTCAAGCACCGAAATACGATGTTGCCAGGCTACATGCACTAAACAAGCCAACCAAGTCGAAGACGTTCAGCGGGTTGATCGATAAATGCACAATCAACTTCAGCAGGCTCGCCTTTGCCGATGCACCGTTCTGGGTCGAACAAGCTTTGAAAGAGCGTTTGGAGCAGGTCTCAGGAACGTATCTTCATGTTTTATGTGATTATCCAGACTTATTGACATTGCCACACAGAAGTTGCCCGGGACTTGCTCGGCTTATTTCATGATGATCCGGCGTTGGAGAGCCTTTGGTCGGTGTATCAATTCGATGCGGATTCAGTGAAGAAGGCTGCACAGGTTGCGGATGAGGACGAGGCCATGTTACTTCCTCCTAGTCCATCAGAGTAATGCGAGTATCGTGCGTGTTCTGGGTTGCTGCGTATCTCTCCCGTATTGTGTACGAACTATTACTTATTCAGAAATGGTCGGATCCTGCAGTCGGCGTCTTGTTGGGGCGGTATCGCGCTTTTTGGCTCGGATTCTAGAATTCTTCGGTTCCTATCCTGATGGGCGTTCACACCCCCATGCTGTATGGGATCATTGGGATGACATCCCAAGACCCGTTGGCTATGAGGTTTCCCGCCAACGCTGAGAACATGCACATCACTTTGACTGATCGCCATGGTCCGACACGACCCTGCTGGTAGCGAGATAATATCAGACCCTTGTATGTTTACCTTATCAGGCCCAAGTCGATGGTCGATGGCCTTGCCCGACTATTAGGGGAGGCATTCCTATTACAGTGCCCCACATTCACATTGTTTCGGCTTGCAACCATGATGACAAAAGTCAACTATCTGTCTTCTGTTCTCTTAGGTTGTGTCATTAGGTTACGCGTTCGGTTACACGCTCGGCCTCGCGTAGGGCTGCGCGCGCTGTGTCGTTCATACAAAAACCAGGAGAGGTTTTGGGGCGGGCGTGCTTTCCAGACTCCCACCACTAGGGACTTTGTGTAACAAGAAAATACCCGACGTCATGGACGTTATCCAGCGCACTCAGGTAAGCACATATGTTGTCAATGACTGCATCCCAGGGCTTATTCATGAGGTATTGTGCTTCCAGATAGCAGTGAGCTCGCGATGCACTCTCTGTGATTGGGCATCGAGCCGAATTGGCGACAACCTCGATGCACAGTACGTCTCAAGAATCCTCGACTGTCCCCTTCGACCTTGTTCTCACAACCCGACTTCAGCTATGAGCAGGTGCTGAGCAATACGTCTGACATCCCCTCCTTCCATACTGCCTTCAAGCGTATGCCCTCATCAAAACGAACACGATGGGTTCATGCACTCTTGTTCCGTGCTATGTTATCTGAAGAGAGGAAACAGCAACTTCTCTCTATTCCAATTCCTATTGCAATTGAAGTGGTGGAGGAGATAGAGGAGGTACAGTTGGTCTCGCGTTTTCATGATCATCTACCCATTGATTCCACGACAGCTCTTAGACGCCGCCAAGGACTGCGAAACTTGTATGGGAAAAGAAAATAGTGTTTACCTCTTGAGGCGGCTTCTGTTGGGCCTTTGTCGGCGCACCAACATACTCCCGAGCAGCATATTTATTCAGGGCGTCTATTGCGAGGATAGAGAAATGGTTGATGCAGGTGCATGCGCAGATATCTTCCTTGGGTCTTTCCGGAGGCAAAAAGTCGCCTTGAAACGGATGCGAACATTTCCCAGCAGTATCAGTGACCCCGATAAGGACAAGAGCGTAGGTAACAGCCTTTCTTTTGCCTGACACGAACTGACTTTGAAGTAGCAGGACAAGTTCTTACGGGAGACACTTGTGTGGAAATGCATGGTCCACGAAAATGTGCAAGCCTTCATCGGAGTCGATTCTCTGAGTTTCAGCCCTCATCTTTGCATGGTGTCACCATGGCAGCACCAGGGGTCAATCATGACTTGCCTACATCGACTGGAACAAGACATGGCCCTGCCGATTTTGATTGATGTCTGGGTGTGTTTACGATCAACGGTTTCTGTAAATTTCCAGCCGTTGACTCTCTCAATAGATCAAGCAAGCTGCCAAAGGGTTGGGATACTTGCACGAAAATAGGATCATACATGGTGATCTACATTGCGTACGCTCATTTTTCGTTTATCGAGGTACTGGTGTCGTGTCTGAACTTTCAACAGGGCAACGTATTAATTGGGGACCATTTCAATGTCAAGTTATCGGACTTCGGCTTAGCCAAATTCCAAGATGCAAGTTCCGCAACTCACGGTTCCACCACTCATGGTGCAATACGTTTCTGCTCTCCGGAGCTTCTAAGGGATGACTCGAAACCTTCTTTTGCCAGCGATATTTATGCATTCGGCTGCCTTTGCCTTCAGGTCAGGACTTCTGTCATTCATGAGTCCACCGTATGCTCACCACCGTCTGCAATTAGCTCCACAGTCGACAGAAGCCCTTCCCAGAGTTTCACAATGACTATGGGGTGATTGGTCAACTAATGACAGGAGCTAGACCGAAGAGGCCCAATCACTCCTCGCGTACCAAAGAAGGCTTCTGGGATTTCGTCGAGCGCTGCTGGGACCCTAACCCCGATTTCCGTCCGGATGCTCTGACCGTTATCTCGTCTCTACCGCTTGAGGAGCCAGTACTTGACGCAAAAACGCTCGAGTTGCTCCCCCATTCCCCGAGAGTGGGTCCTACTCGAGGCATTGCAGCACCTACGATCGACTACCCATACGATATCTCTTCCAGGCCACCTTACATTGATCCCTGCATAGCTGGCCTCATCTTCATTGATAGGGCTGATATACAATCGTACCTCATGGCGATCACCCGTCTGCACGAACTCGGTTGTCCCGAGGATGCTACGGTTCTCATTTGGGACGAATGGTCAAGCGCCGCGTTCCAGCGTGACACTTCGGTCCCTTCACCAAACCACGACGTATTCTTTCCGGAGAACAAACCCAAATCCTCACAAGGGCAACAGGACGATGTGCCTTGGTACAGCCAACTTAACCCAATGGACATCGAATTCCTCTTGCGACTGTCTATGAGGACTGTCGCCAAGCGACGGTATGATCAAGCTGCTCAATTGTTTCGCCAACTCGTATGCATCTGTCGAGCACGAGCTCGCCTATATCGCAAGTATTTCCACCCTGTTCTGGCGGAGTCGCTCCATAATTTGGGTCACTCACTCCACCAGCTTGGTAGATATGATAAGAGCATCGAGTGCATGGAGGAAGCCATCGAGCTCAGAACTAACCTCGAACACGATCAACCTGGAAAGTTCAAAGCGTCCTTATCGCTTTCCTGTCATAACGTGGCCGCAGACTTTCATGCCCTTGGAGATCATGACGAGGCGACAAGATATCTAAAACAAGCTGTCTCACTTCGCCAGGCCGTTGCACTGGATGGGTCAGTGCACTCGAAGTCCTTGTTTGTCGAGTCAGTATCCTGCCTTTGCTATTCGCTCCACATCTCTGGCGAAAACGACGAGGCCACAAGATATGCCAGAGAGGCTCTCAGGCACCATCAGTGTCTCACGCAGATCCAGATAGAAGGGACAGGCCGATTACTTGCGTCTTCACTCGTCGGCGTTGCACGTCACCACCGCAACCAAAATAACCTCGGGACCGCAGTGGAGCTCCTCGATGAAATCATATCCCTCTGTCGTGATTTCCTGAAGATTTTCCCAGAGATCTTCACTGAAACCCTCGCTAGCGCTCTTCACGACTTTGGCGGTACATTATTTCGTTTCGGTCGATATCAAGAGGCTGCGAGTGCGATCGAAGAGGCTATCAAACTTCGCCGCGACCTCGAGAAAGGTCGCCCTGAAGAATTCCGTGCGCCCTTAGCGCAATCGTATCACGATCTCGCCGTCAGCCTTCAGGCCCTTGGAGATACCGAAAATGCTATTCGACATTTCGAGCATGCCATCGTCTTTTGGCAGGCACTCGCCAGGAATCAGCCTGAACATTTCGCTCATCTGTTCGCCACTTCCCTCAGCCGACTGGCTTTCTCTTTCCTTCAATCCCGTCGCTATGACGAGGCGTTGACTGCGGAAGGAAAGGCCATAGACCTTTTCCGCTGCATGGCTCAATCCAAACCTGAGACATTCCGTCTCCCCCTATCGAAATCCTTGTTTGGTTTCGGGCATAATCTCAGGGTCATTGGACGCCTCGAGGACGCGTTGAAAGCCTTCACAGAAGCCAGAGAATTATGTCTCTTTATCGCCAGAGATCAAGACGAGGAGATCGCCCCTTTTCTCTCGACCATTTTCCACGATACCAGTGATATCCTCTACCAGCTAGGGCGCCATGAAGAGGCCATCCCTCTTGGTCTGGAAGCGATTGAACGTCGTCGTCCACTCCACATCGCACGACCATCGGTATTCAGCGCACCGTTCGCACAATCACTCCACAACCTTGCAGCTCACTTACGAGCATTAGGGAAGCACAGCGCAGCAGTCAAATTCCTTTGCCAAGCGGCCGAGCTGCGTCGTCGTTTAGTTGAGGACAATCCTAACTGTTACGGTGAAGGACTCTTGAACACTCTTCACCTACTATGTGATAGTCTGCGTGAGAGCGGGAACACAGAGGAGGCGAAACAAGTGGAGAAGGAGCTTCTAGCACAACAGGAAGTTCGAACGAGAACCGTCATTGCTCAAGTTCTTGCAGCCGCCAATGCTCGTGAACACTCTCCTCGGACATGTTCGCCTCGCAGGTTGATGAAGGGGATCAATCCTTGAATCCGTTCATGAACCTACTAGAAAAAACATTCCCTGCCTGTACGAGATTTTGATTTTGCCCCTACATTATGTATAGTTATCTGTACGTCATTATGGATCACTTTTATTCGTTCATTCCCTTTGTCCCGAACAATGATTCAGCGGAATACCATCTTCACATGGCAACACTTCACATAAAGACAATCGATAATATCCATCTATGTTTCCGGAAAGCATACATTGATACACTGAGTACCACATCAAGTACCGGTATTGTAACGCGGATGGATCTCACTCAACCTCTCATAACCATCACGATACCGGAATTGTGGTCGGCTCGAGAAGGAACATAGTGAAGAGGGAAAAGACGCATGAACAGGTACCCTCTTGCGCTCCAGCGCGGTGACACAGCGCGGTCATCACCTCGCAGGGAGAACTAGCAGGAAGGCGATCACGACAACCGAGTCCGTAGTCATGTAGCCATGAGGAGTGGTTGGTATTCCCCGCACGAGAGGAATACCAACCACCCATGGCGGATATACTGCAAAGGTAGTGTGTGCCAACATAGCACTATGAGATAGCGTGCCCTTGACGACATTATGTGTTAGCCAACATAGCGAATCTTGATCGCCCCAACACGATTTCGTGCTTCAAGGGCTGTCAAACATTCAGTCGTTTCAGTAATCATTTTGAATGAGGGTAGTCACATAATTCACCTTTCAATTCTTCTGCCTCTTCACGTTGCTCGTAGTTGAGGACAAGTTGTTTGAGATGTTGCTGTTCAACCTTATCCTGGAGCTGCGCGGTTCGAGTTTGAACTGCAAGAGTAGATTCTGCCGGTATTGCGAGTTGTCGGGTCTGTTTGAACAGATTGATTAATTTGGTCAGAGTAGTGAGATTTGAACACCGACCTGAGGTTTGTTTCCACGCTTCGTAAAGACGGTGAAATTCATGACACCAGTTTGGCCTTGAACATCATTGCCCACGTCGTCCTCCTCATTGTCGTCAGCCTTCTTCTTCCGAATCCCCTGTGGAGGGATAGAAGTCTCCCAAAGAGCTAATGCAGTCTTCTTGTCGACTTTGCGAGACTCCGCAGTGCTTTCTGTGACAAGCTTCGCAAGTTCTTTGGCGAAGTCAGCATCGTCTTCCTCTGAGGGGCCCAGTGTCTCGGGATTGTGCTTGAGAAGGACTGCCTCTGGAGAAGGAGCCCGTTCATCAACCTAACACGGGGATGTCAACACCACAGCTAACAAGTAGGGGTGGAACTGCGTCTCACAGGAGATTCGGATGAACCGTCACCATCCTCGTCGTCATTCTCTTCCCTCCTTTCGTCGTCCCCACTTTCCTCGCCACTTTCATCACCTGCAGTTACTGTCAACCACAAGCAGTGAGAAAACGTGTATTCGCAAAGGTCATAGCAAGTAAATCGGACTTACGCCCGGCGTTCTGGAAAGCTGTGCTAAACATGTCATCCACAGCAATTGCCGCCTCTTCAAAAGTCTTAAACATGGTTAACTTCGGCCTCACAGCCTAGGAAGATTTCAGAACTGTGCACCGACGTTGTAGGGGTAACCTACCTCGAGCGAATCACTGTACATGAAATCCACATCCATAGGTAACGACACTTTGGAGAATACATACATCTACAAAGGTTTCAACGTGATAATCGCCCAGTAAAGTAACCAACACTTACCTGGAAAAACACCAAGAAGCTGTCCAATTTCTTCTGCTGAGGGCCGCGATCAAAACACATTCCGCAAGTATCAAGCAAGACACAGATCAGACGAATCCGGAAGAAATCGTCCGGCGTATCAATCGCACAAATTTGTCCAGGTAACGGTCGACCTTCCGCTGAAAATGATGCCGTACTGTGAGCCACATAATACTCTGACCAGACAAGAGATGAACGCTTACGGTGCCCGAAAGTCACAAGGGTCCAAAGGGTATCAAACACTATCCCCGAACCTACAAGCCGATATATATACAACTCTCCGAGTAACTTGATAGAGGCGACCCTCCTCTGATTCAAAGCATAAGTGTTGACTTCCAACCCTCTTCGGATGTCCTCCAAGACCTGATCCACTATACCAATAGCAAAGGCAGAGTGGTACCTTTGCAGGTCATACGTTAACATCGCCAACAGTGGGATGCTGGAATACTTCAGCTTCCAAGGTTTCGTGAAGACCTTGTGCAATGTGGTGTAGACGAATTTGTCCGACCAATCGAGCTTACGAAGTAATTTGAGAACCTTGTCGATTGTCTTCTTCGTGAGAACGTCAAAGATGAGGTGGTGAATGAATAATTCGATGGGCGTGCGTTGCTTCTGCTCGCGTGCTGCACGCTCGGGCGGGTTGCACTGGGACGCGATCAATACAATCAAATTTGACCTGTGAAATTATAACTTACCTGATAATATGCGTTCTCAAGTAAGAGCTGCTGCCTTTGATCCAAGTGCCTCATGCTTTGCTTTCTCCTCATCAATTCGATCTACATAGAAGAATCAAACTGAGGGATCTCTACCTAGACCGAATGAATATGACTCACCATCTTTCCAAACGGAACCTTCGTATCCTCACTCCTGAGCAAGAATCTCCCACAGCCTTCCAGCAGAAGCGCGACATTCTCCACATTTGTGTATCCGAAATCGTCCAGGCAGACTTTGAACATATGCAAAATGACATGGGGAGGGACCACTCGGAATTTTGTCAAGCTTGATATGAATGTCATAATCTTCCCGAGGCGCCCCCAAAATGGTGGTCGGTTGAGTAGATTGGCGGAGCGAACTAGAACAGTACACACCTTTAAACGCTCCTCGGACAGTTCTTTGACTACGTTCTTCTTCCTCTGGAGATATTTGAACTCACTCTCGAGCTATTTATACGGAGTCGGACAAGCAAAATCTCAATCCGCTGCCATTGAAGAGCACATGCATCACGACGTACGAAGGTAACGACATCATTCCCGATATCTGGTAGATACTTGTTCAATGTTGCGATTAACCGTGAATAATGGGGAAGAAGGTCGATTCTGCTCCTAGGTGTTTGGCTCATGAACTACTCGCACAAACATACACCGTTTCAATCAAATATAATGACAAAGAGGTCAGTGTGTGTAGATATGAGCGGTTGGCCACAGCAGAGGCACAGATGTTACCTCCACCTGTGGATAGAATTTTTCAAAAACTAACGCTCACCTTAACAAGTCGTTTCCTGGCTGCTTTGGAATTCAAGAATGCAAAGTCAACCGCTGCTTGATCAATCAGGGTCCTGTTAGTGGCGTCCGGAAGGCGAGTCAACAGTGCCGTAAGGAGTTGTGACGGCCCTGCGGGCACTGCCGCGGCTGTAGCTGATGTTGACGGCAGAGCTGCAGCTGCATTGGCCGGAGAACCAGGGAGCGACGTCCTCGGAGTACCTGCGATCGGAGTGGGAGCGCTACGTAGGATTAATGACTCGAGGATTGGGTGGACCAAATAGGCGATAGGCACACTCACTTGTCCTCATCGTCATCGAAGACCTCATCCAGAGTGCTGTCGAACGTTTCCCCGTTGTCCAGATTCCCCGCCTCCTTAATTTCGACATCGCCTTCCGGGGTTTCGTCCAATCCGGCTAGCTCCTCGTCCAACTTCCTGACTTCCTCCTCAACAAATTCTCGTTCCCGTCTTTCTCGCTCCTCCTTTTCTTTGACACCATCTAGACTATCCTGATCCTTGCCTCTGCCATTGCCATTCAATAGGTCGTCCTCAATTCCCAAGACCCCTCGAGGAACATAATCCTTGAGGTCTGGAATGTCCTCGTAGAACCTTCTCTCTTCTTCGTCTTCCCATTTACCCCTTGTACCCCCTGTTTCGCCTGCCTCTCCCATCTCGCCGTCATCGAGGAAAGGGTTGTTTTTCCCAATCTGAATGGAGTCTGGCTTTGCGGCATTGGCTTTGAGGGTTGGCATAGGGAGATAAAGGAGCTCTGAAAGTCTGAAACGCCAAGAAGTACTCAGTTTTCTCGAAGGGTGCCGATATTGGAAGCCTACGTTTGACAACTGGAGAGTAATTTCTCGTACCCCTTCGTCATCTTCTCATACGCCTGCTGCCGATCCTCGAATATCTCTCCGGACCGTATATATGCTTCGTGATTCTTCCGGTCCTGTTCGTGCAAGCGCTGTCCGTCCGTCCCCGAGAGGAAATGATCAACATGGAACCCATGACCTGAAAACCAGAAGCCGGCATACATTGTGCTCGATGACCAGCTTTTTCGAAACACTGTCAAAATACCCCTCGCACATCTTCCTGAACCGATCCCGGATATCCTTCTCCACCAAATCATCCCCGTCTCCTCCTTCCTTCCCATTTGCGCTTGCAGCGGCCACCTCCTCAGAAAGATACCCTGGTTCAGAGGACGCAGATACCTGTTTCGATGTGGCATTGGGTGGATTAAGCCCTAGATAGGGCAGAGAAAATGATTTCAGGAAAATGGAAAGTAACGGCAAAGATGATAAAGTGGGGTCATTCGAGAGCTTAGAGTGGAGTGCACACGCAATTGTCAGTATCAGAGGAGTGTAGCAGATGCAACGCATATACTCACCAAATCCTTGATCGCCTTCATTACCCATTCGCCACCACTCCGTTTCGGACCATCTCTGATTATGCCAACCAATGCTAACTCGGCACAAACTCGGAGCACAGGTCTTTGTCTCGTGATCCGACTTGAATCATCTTTCTCTCGCTGTTCTGGAGAAAGTGTGGAGAGATAGCTTCTGGAAGGGGGTGCAAGCGCCGCCAGTAGAGCGTTAACGAGTCCTGGGGTGAATGCACTTGGAAAACGACGATGCAGTGCTGAAATGATCTGGGGAAACACGTATTGCGGAGGTTGCAAAAGTGAGACGAAAGGTTCATATGTGTCATGTGTAACCTCACCTCAACAGCACTCCAGACATCCTTCTCATTCTTGCACTTGAGCATGCCTTCAACAGCAGCCCCACATATTTCGTCAACATACTTCTCAAGCGACAAGCTTTCGATATCTTTGAGGATCTGTTCTCGGTTCTCGGTTCCTAGGGACTGTCGTATCCTCTTGATCAGAGCAGTATGCCTCTTGAGTGAGGAGTCCAACGTCTTGGCGAGGTCTATATGGGTAACGAATACAGTTTCGAGTTGAGAAGGTGGCGCGATCTACTCACCCTTACCCGCATCCCTATTGTTGAGGTCTCTCAGCTGAATACGCTTCAACTTCTTCGACAATTCTTCATCTACCTTACCCGATGAAGGTGATGAAGTACCTACATCCATTCTCTGGACGCGTTGCTGAGATATGAGTCGCAGCCTGTGTTGTGGTTTAGGAATGGAAACAGTCGATATAAGGTTCCGCTCTAGACCTCTTGATGCCACGTGCGCGCATCCTTCCGAACCAATCAAAATCGCTGATGCGCAATCGAGATACTCAACTGCAGGTAGGCCACGCCGCACTGCTTTCATCTCCGAGCAGGCAACGAGTTCAGCAGTATCGGACCTTCGAGTTCTTACTTCAAAGGAATCAATCAATGTATGAATTGTATTTGTTATAAACTTAGAATACCCCCAGAGGTTTGAACAACTAATACGTTGACTCGGACAGCATGATAACCCAAGCCGCCGACTCATACGACTCGGATGACTCGGAGCATTTCACAAAGAGCAATCACACACAGGCAGGAGTGCAAGATTCGTTCAATGTTCGGAAGCCACAGGATTACATGTCCCTCTACAAACTCCTCCACGTCGAAATCTCGGAGCGGGACGCCCATCAAAGTCATTAGACCTGTTATGCTGCAGTCGGACAATCGGAGGGACAACAAATTTGATACCATTCCGTCTCGCGAGCTGTTGACTGAACTTGCGAGTAGAATCTCCACGCCAACCGAGGACCATCCGCCCAAATGATACGCTCACGGGTTCTCTTTTTCTTTATTCGGACTTTTTGGGTTGCACGCGCGATGGCAAAGTCAGTGTGTTTCGCACATTCGTGCCTCTATGTTGGGTTATCACAACCTTTCATGCCATTGGGTGACACCTCCTTCAGAATGCATTTGGACTTATTCGGGAAAGAAGCTCACATGCACTTTCCTAGGAAAATTCTACCATGCAGCCATTGGTGGAAAGGCGTTCAGTCCCAAGTGTCGTTTTCCCTCTACCCGTCGTTCAGAACAATGTCCTGAGAGTGCGGTAGCGACCTCCGACGAGGTATAAAGGGAGAGTATCTTGTAACATTTACTTGCTCATCCTCGTACTCCGCTTCCGATGACCGCCACTAGGGCGGGATCCACAAGGTGCAACAAGAGTATAGCTGCGTTGCAGTGAACTTCGGCCTTGTGAGTTGACTCCCTTCTTGTTCAATGTCCATACTATCATGTTCGCTGATCCGGTGGACCTCCTCCAAATAAGGCGATCCAATCGCTGGAAGATGACGATACGTCGTCCAGCTGTCTTCGACGAACTATTCACGTCGTGTGCGTCATTCTATAGTAAAAACTCTTAACCTCTTTGGTATGCACCATCCCATCATATCTCCGTGTTCGATTGGCACCACCGTATCTCAAGTACCACCTTCTGCTCGCCATGTTAGCAACAGAAGTAGAGACATGGCATGTTGAATAGCCCAATCACTCATCTTTTCCATTTTCAAAGCGTAGCTTCACAAAAGCCATCATGTTTGGACGCGACAGGTAGTCTGCTATGGCAGACATCCCCTACGGTAAACCTTCAAGAGTCCGAAATACTTCGTCTTGACCAAGTCCATGCACTAACCTCCTTGCCATTAGGCTCGATTATCGATGGAAAGGTGCCAAGCTCACGGAGAGCGCTTCTCGGTTTCGCCACGGATATGCAAGGATAAGCAAGCGAGCGAAGGCAATTGGTGGTGGACCTTCACTTAACGAAGCTATTGATTTATGGCCTCAACAATCCCCAGGTACTCGTGATCTACGTTCTCAGCTCATGCATCTTTTGCATATTCTGGGGTGTTCTCGTGCAATTGGAGTATGAGAAGCTCGAGAGCAGATGGTACAGGTCAGGATGGTCTCCCACAGTCGATGTCTGTTCCAATGCTCAGCTTCCTCATCACAATCTGCCTGATTTCATTCCCGCGAGAGCACCCTCCTGTGTACACATCCCCCACATAACAACAAATATAGCCTTCCGAGCAGCGTTGATGGCTTGATCCCGCCTGTCGGCGTTAGGGCTGGGTGAACTTCTTTCGACTTATGGGTCTATGACGCCAAAATAGGCAGGGTGTGTAGCCATATATATTTTCCTCACGAGCTTGTCATGGCCACTCTGGGCTTCTCTTCGAAGGAATCGCTCAATGATCACCACGCTCTGTACACCCGCTGACGGAGGAGCGAGTTCTTGGTTATTCTCTATCTTCCCGATCAAAAGGGGGTCGAGTATTAAGTCTGTTCGATTTTAGCTTTCCGTTCTCCGTCTGAACTATACTCACAAACCGCCAAACAGGGTTACATGCAGCAATGTTCGGTTAACGTGCTCCCAGTGCGCACGGCTTCGGAAATGTCTCAAAGTCCCCACGGGGTATCACATCCGCTTCGAAGTTCAAGACGGGTTTCCCATCAATTGTAAGTCGCCTATCGGCCCGAATCCACTCTGTATTCTAGCTTCAATGTTTGGGCTGTACATCGTTGGTATCCGGCTGTTGCACCTAACGCTTGCCTGTTGTCGGGGACCAGTAGTCAGAGTACCGAGATCAAGGGCCAAGGAGTGTTGGACCCCGCACCAGTTGCTTCCACATGCTCCTATCCATGGCCAATCATTCGCGAAGAACACGCGTTCGAAGGTTTACTCCGAGGATGCCAGATGCATACACGAGACGCAGGGGCGGATATTACCCCCCGAAAAATCCACGGAATAGTGAGGGAATTGTTTTCGTATACCAGGAATATTCAGTAGCTATTACGAGGTAGAATAGAATAAATTTTACTTACCTATTTCGTCCGTATTACAGGGCGAAATGTCAAAACCCTGTGCGTGGCTTTTCCGGGAGGGAATATGCCCGGGAAAGTTCACCTTTTCGGGTCATATCCCCGCCCGTAATATCCCAGGGAAAGTTCGCCTTTTCCTTGGCTATTCCCTGGCAATTGTGGCGGGGGATATGCCCCGAAAAGGAAAACAATGACGCCCTAGACTTTTCCGGGATGGGAAAGGTATCCTTTTCGGGCCCTGTTCTGCAGGGGAAAAGCCATCACGGAATTGTTTTCCAATTCCAGCCTGTAATAGCTGAACTAATTTCCTATTCGACAGCGCAATTGCTTTCCAATTCTGTCATGACTTTTTCCCTTCAAAATAGGGCTCGAAAAGGATACCTTTCCTATCCCGGAAAAGTCTAGGGCGTCATTGTTTTCCTTTTCGGAGCATATCCCCCGCCACAATTGCCAGGGAATAGCCAAGGAAAAGGCGAACTTTCCCTGCCAGTGGGATATTACGGGCGGGGATATGACCCGAAAAGGTGAACTTTCCCAGGTATATTCCCTCCCAGAAAAGCCATGCACAGGGTTTTGACATTTCGCCCTGTAATACGGACGAAATAGGTAAGTAAAATTTATTCTATTCTACCTCGTAATAGCTACTGAATATTCCTGGTATACGAAAACAATTCCGTGGATTTTTCGGGGGGTAATATCCGCCCCTGCGTCTCGTGCAATGCCGGACTCTGTACCAAGAAATGATACTGGAAGTAGGTAAATCAAAGTTTGTAGACAGAAACTGCCACCGGGCCACTGCGTTCTACCCCCCAAATCGAGGTCATCGCGTACGGGAAGTGTTCTACACGTCCACACGCGCGAATCTGGATCTTCCGATTCCACTCCTGCCCAAAATTTCCTCGCGGAGGTGGAAGTCTCCCGATCTTCATTGAACTCCAGAACGACGTTGAATTTGGCTAAACCGAAACGCCACAAA
>JANAWD010000672.1:0-21214 GCA_027627245.1 Meripilus lineatus | reverse complement strand
CCTCCACCACCGGCACCCCCTCCCCCCTCCTCCCCTCCCAAACCACCCGGCGCTCCCTCCCCATCACCTGAGGAACTCACGGTCACGATCGGAATATCCAAGGTCGATCGCTCCTCCAAGATCAGGGCCCTCAACCATGCTCAACTGGCGGCCCAGGTCGACGAGGCCCTTGCGAATTCAGGCATCGACGCACTCAGGGAGGTTCGGGCACGAGGAGTGAGAAAGGCCCCAAATGGTAACATCGAGGTGCAGGCGCACTCGGTGAGTCAGGCGAAACTGTTGCGTCGCTACGCCGATATATGGATGGCGCACTTCGACAATGACACCAAGCCACACCGCACTCTGCATAAGATAGCAGCCCATGGAGTCCCGTTGACATTTGATCCCTCTGCCGCGGGCGCACGGCGGGCCATCTACAACGACAACATGGGACCATTGGAGTCGCCAGAGGACATTGTTGATATTACTTGGATCAACCCCCACCGAAGACATGTGGGGGGAAAGAGGGAGTCCTCTTTGATCCTATCACTCTCCAACAGAAAGGCGGCTGATGACCTTACATATCGTTCCCTAGTTGTGGCAGGCGCAATCTGCCGAGTCACCGAATACACACCCAACGCAATCCAGTGTTTCCACTGTCAAGAACACGGACACATAGTAGAGACGTGCCCCGACAAAGACGACCCCTCCGCCCTCAAGTGTATGCATTGTTCCAAGAATCACGCGACCCGGGAATGCCAATGTCCTGCCAAGGTAAAGTGCATAGATATGCGCCTATGCAAGCATATCAAAGTCAAATGCGCCAACTGCGGCGGTGACCACAAGTCGATCGACTCTGCATGCCCGGCCAAAATCGCAGCCAATGCAAAACTGCACTCTCGGTCTCACAACCATGCATACACGAACACACACCACGCATACACGGACCAACAACATGCATATACGAACCCACAACACCAACAACATCGATACGCCCATGCCCATCACGGCGTGGGCCGTTGTTAGATGGACCGTACACACGGGTTGCGAATCAAAAGTCTCAACTGCAATAGACGTCCGGAGACCCTCATTTCATTACTCAACGACACTAACCCACAGAACTGGGACATTCTCTGTCTTCAGGAAGTCCCGTATTTTATAGACACGAAACCTAATTTCCGCTCACCGAAGTGGCACCTATTCATTCCTTCCAACTCCGGCAACAGAAACCGCAATGAACGCATTCGAAGCGTTATTTATGTCAACAAGAACATCCCCCTAAATTCGTACACCCAACTCCGCATCACCTCTCTGGATATCACCGCCATCACGTTCCGATTCCCTGACTCAACTTTCTCTCTTTTCTCTATCTCACAACGCCCCACAGGAAACCAAAACTATCACAGCCCTCGAAAACTACCTCCAGCGACAACCTCTTCACCACCCCCTGATTCTCCTTGGCGATTTCAACACCCACCACCCCTGGTGGTCCGGCCCACATGCCTCGCAACGCACTCAGCGCTCATACTCTGATCCGCTCATCGACCTACTCTCGGAGCTTGATCTTACCTTATGCTTACCCCCAGGTACTCCCACGTATCTCTCCGACTCACACAAAACCTGGTCGACTCTCGATCTGGTCTTCGCCTCTATCGAACTCGCGGACATGGTAACAAAATGTTCCACGAGCGACGGCTACTGCTCGGACCATCGAGCGGTAGATGTCTGGGTTGACACACTGACCCCAAGCAACCCACAGATAGAACGGTACTTGTGGAGAGACACGGAGTGGAAGGAATATGGGAACACGCTCACAGACCTGCTCGCAGAGCAGGACTTCACGGTTAAGTCCTCAACCGCTGACTCCCCCGAAACAATTGATGCCGCAGCCAACATTCTTAGTGAATGCATGGCCCGGGCCGCCGAATTGACAGTCCCGGTGTCGAAGCCGTCGCCTTTCTCGAAGAGATGGTGGACGAAAGAGCTCTCGGAGCAGCTCAGGAGCCTTAAAACGCTCCAAAACCGAGCGCTCAAACGGAACTCGACACCAGCGGAACGGGCAGCAGTTATCCCGGCCAGACGAGAATACACTGCCGCTGTCAAACGCCAAAAGCGGCGACACTGGGCTAAGTGGCTGGAGGAGGCAACAGACAGAACCGTATGGCAGGCTAACAAATACATCACCCAGGAACCGGGGAATGTTACGGCGAGCCGGACACCAGACCTTCAAGGTCCACAGGGTATGGCGACCACCAATGAGGAGAAAAGCAATGTACTTCGTGACACCTTCTTCCCGGAGGCTCCGGATGCAAACCTGGACGATCTCGATGACTTCGAATACCCCACCCCACTCGACTCCCCGGAGATCACATCAGATGAGGTGGCGAAGGCTATCGAAGTCTTAAGCCCGTACAAGGCCCCAGGACCGAACGCAATCCCCAATATCGCCATACAATCAACCCGACACATTATTATCCCATCCCTCACCAGCCTATTCAACGCATGCCTACGGGTAGGACACCAACCAACGCTCTGGAAGATTTTCACCACAGTCACACTACGGAAACCCCACAAACCCGACTACTCTATTCCCAAAGCCTACAGACCGATTGCGCTCGAAGATACGATTGGCAAAGTACTAGAAGCAGTGATTGCTCGACGGTTATCGTCCTTAGCGGAGATCCATGGTCTTCTCCCACCCAATCACTTTGGGGGTAGACCGGGCAGGACGACGACAGACGCAGTTCTATATCTGGTACAACGTATCAAGGATGCATGGCGGGGCAAGGGAGTTACCTCCGTACTTTTCCTAGACATCTCCCAGGCTTTTCCCTCAGTGTCACACACTAGACTGATCCATAATCTACGTAAACGACAGGTGCCCGAGAACCTTGTGACGTGGATTAGTAGTTTTCTCACAGGCAGAACGACCAAGCTAAAGTTCGACGACTACACCTCCGAGCCACTACAAGCCAGCACAGGAATCCCTCAAGGATCGCCAATGTCTCCCATTCTCTACCTCTTCTATGGCGCTGACCTTCTAGAAATCACCGATGATACTCAGCGCGATCGTTTTACAGCCGGGTACATCGATGATACAATGCTAGCGGCTACGTCGGCGACAATAGAGGAAAACGTGGCGAAACTGGAGGCAATGGCAATAAAGGCGCTCGAGTGGTCATCGACGCACGCATGTAAATTTGACATCACCAAATTCCAGCTGGTCCACTTTACGCGCAACCAAAGGAAGTACCAAGACTTACCAGTGACGGTAGCTGATCACCAAGTCTCTCCTACAGACACAGCGAAGTACCTGGGAATTATTCTGGATCGGAGGCTGAGATGGAAAGAGCAGGTAGAGAAAGCGATGAGTGTTGGGACCAGCACAATGCTCGCAGTTGCACGGCTATCCAAATCTACGAAAGGCCTCCCCCAACGATACGCTATGCAGTTATACCGCTCAGTGGTACAGCCGAAGGTAGAGTATGGACTTCCGGTGTGGTATGAACCGGTTAGGAAGAGGCCAGGGGAAAAGAGGAAGAAGGGGTCAGTGGGAGTGGCGAGGAAATTAGGAAAGGTCCAGAGATTGGCAGCGAGAGTGATAACGGGAGGGTTTCGGACAACAGCGACAGATGTCCTGGATTATCACGCCGGCCTTCCCCCGATCGATATCCATCTCAACCAGGTAGTATTCAATGCAGCAGTCCGTATGGCAACTCTACCGAAACACCACCCACTTCACAAGGCAGTTAAACGATGCTCAAACCGATACCCTCACTTTCACAGGTCCCCGATCCACGAACTATTCCAGGCATTCCCAGAGGTACGAGAACTGGAAACGATTGACGCTACCCCACTCGATCCCACTCAGCCCTCGGATATCATCACGGTAATCGCCTCTTCGAAGGAGGAGGCCATCGAAGATGCCCAGAGATATGGAAAGGAGGAAATGTGTGTATTTACGGATGGGTCAGGGTACAAAGGGAACATAGGAGCAGCAGCGTGGACGGACCAGGGAGGGAAGGAGAGATCACATCAACTGTGCTTAGGGAAATCGGAAGACCATACAGTCTTCGAGGGTGAAGTGTGTGGAGCAATCTTGGGCCTGGAGATTATTGCGGCGACGCCAAGGATTACCAAAGCGACCATCCTCCTAGACAACCAGGCGGCAATCACAGCGCTCAAGAAACGTCCTCCGAAGTCCGGACAGCATCTTGTCAAGCTTTTTCACACCACCATGGAACGCCTCAAAGCAAAACGCCGCACACTACGAGTACGACTGGCATGGGTCCCGGGTCATAGAGGGGTGAAGGGGAATGAAAAGGTAGATGGGAAAGCGAAGGGAGCGGCAGAAGGAAATGTGACCCCGGTACCCCATCATTTGCGAGCACTCACCAACATTCCCCGAAGTGCAGCAGCGGCGAAAGCAACCTACAAAGCAGGCGTAGCGAAGGAGTGGACCACCAGGTGGAGACAGAGCAAGCACGGTAAACGCATTGCAAAGTTTGATAGGACGCCACCAGGACGGCAGGCGACGAGGCCATACAAGTCACTGCCCAAATACGCTAGCAGCATCCTCACGCAACTCCGAAGCGGTCACATGGCCCTTAACCAATATCTGGCACGATTCAACATCGTTGACTCACCAAATTGTGCCCTCTGTCGGGTACCGGAAACGGTGGACCACTTCTTGTTTAGCTGCAGACGCTTCCTAGAGGAACGAGGACGACTCCGAATGGCCCTCAGACGACTACCCCTGACGACGCACACTTTGATTGGAGGGAGAGGGAGGCACGGAGAGTTATTAGAATATGTGAAATCTACCAGGCGGTTCCCGATGTATGTAGGCATCGAGTGAACCGCCGCAGAGCTAAGTCTACACAACAACAACCTTACTATACAAAACACCACGCTCACTACATCACAAACTTATCCTATCTAACTGAAAACACACTCATTACGAGGCATCCACCCTCGTTAAGGCAGTCATACCGCGGAGGTATTGGACGGGCACGCCTCGAAACCTACGAGCCCCAAGGGCACACAAGATTGACAAAGCACACGACCCTAACCGAATGACAAGAAAAAACCGCACACCGTGTAGACCCGATGGACGACCGGACGGCAAGACGACAATCGAGAGATCGGAGGACCGAAGGAGGGAAAAGGGGATTAGGGCAAGGGACGGACGAGGGAGGGAATGGGGATTAGGGCGAGGGACGGACGGAGGAGTGGTCTTTCCTTTTCTTTTTTGCTTTCTTTGTGTCTCAGGATTGTGTCGATTGTAATGTTTGTAGCCTACGGGCATGCGCGCTATCGTTCAGACTGACTGACTCATGTAAGGGGCTCCTTTTGTACGGGTTTCGCATGTATCAGGACAAGTGGTAGTGACGGGTCGACGGTAGGTAGCCACATAGGCCGTAAACGGCCTGAGAGCTACCCAACAATGGATCTCATCATCATCATCATCATCATCATCATCAACTTCTTGAACAATCCTATCCATATCAAAAGCTAGTTATCAAACAAATGTAAACCAAGTGCGAGGAGGGGGACATGAAGAGAAGAGATCATAAGGAGGGGCAACATCTGCAATGATTCGACTATTATATTGCCTGTAACCCAGAAGATCCCGTGGACGAACCATTGGCACAGCTTGACCATGCTGCTCCATGCATGCATGGTCGGGCTGTGGGTCACAGTGCTTTGCACAAGTAGGTAAATAGGTATGTTCCAGTGCATGTTCGGAGATCGGCGCGCGATGTTTGGAGAGAACAAACACACCCATATAAAGCAATTTCTTCGAAGCGCCATCGCTGAGTCTGTGGCCTTGGGTTCGATTCCAAGCGGGCACGAAATTCTGTGTTTTGCTGGAACAGCTTCATTTTGTGGGTGCAATCGTACCGCGTTTAACAACTTGGACTGGCTTTAGACATTTTAGAATCATCCTACTGGAATGCCGGTGGTCAATATTCAATATTCAATGCTTGCTCTGTGACGAAGATTCTCATCCTCTTCAATACAGCGACTGATTTCATCAACTTGATCCGATCCACAAGTCCTTCGATCAAGTTTTGACCAAGTATGAGGTTTGGTGCGACCATCTGAAGTGATGGTGATTAGAATAGGAATGGCTGTATAAATAAAGTAAAGACTTACTGAGCGATTCTGCCAGTGTACAAGACCCCAAGACCACTACTCAAGAGTGCGGGGGAAGGATCGTGACGGACTCGGAAAACCCCACTCATGGTGTGACAGTCACATTTTTATCCGCCCTCAACCCAAAATAGGCATGCTCGGCGGCAAGGATATGAACGACTTCAAGTTGGACTTGCCAGGCTACAGCAGTTCATCGGGACCTGAATTATCAATGAGTGAAGATAACAAGGGGAATATTGCCCATCATTATGTATCACTCTCGATCAGGTGAGTTTGTGATAGAAATATCCACCATGTGGTTCGAGATTTCACAGAAAAAAATGGTGGACTCTACTTTATAGAAGGGACCCTCTCAAGCGCAAAAGAGGCTCCTCGTTTTCATTTTACTGCACCAATGATAGAAACGAGTCGCCAGAAGCCAAGCTCCCTAACGAGAAGCGTTTCCACGTCGGCTTGGAGTCTCCGTGGACGTTTCTGTAAAGAGGAGGGTGACGGTGCCAAAAAAAAAAAAAAGAGGCATAGGTCTACATAGGAATTAAAGGGAATACTGCGAAGCCGGAATTGCATCCAAACATTCTGATGATATCTTCAATGATTTTTTTTTGAGATACAGAGGTTGGTCGCAACGCACCAGGTGTTGATTGTTACTGTAAGTCCATCGTTGTTGGTTGCGGAAATACTGAAGTTGAATGTAAACTGATCACACACCGATCGCCCGATGGCGGGATAGGCATCCCATAGGCGGATGCATAGCCAGATTGGCATTCCAACGACCATTCATGTGCAGTGTTCAGGCGGATGTGGACTCGGAATTTCCAGATCTCTGGTTACTCAGAACTCGAACACTTCGCAAGTGGTTCATACCATAAACTCTTTTACAGGGGACAGTACATAAGACGGCGTCACACGAAAAATACGTCCTCAGGGACCTCTTGGATCCCCTTCAGCGAGCCTCAACTTGCCCGTGCCAGAACCTGAAGTTGACGGTTCTCTACTTATCGTTGGATCCTGGCGACAATGTCTGTTCCATGGATAGCCATACTCATTCTTGCTCTGCTATACCTCGCTTATAACGTCCTTCCAACGCTCTTGGCGCCCTTTCTCACACCGCTCCGGAGACTTCCTGGACCATCAAGTCCCAGTTGGTTCTGGGGACATCTTCGAGAATACACGCACGACCCAGGAACACTCCCCAAGTCATGGGTCGCGAAGTATGGACATGTCCTTAAGTTCAAACTTATGTTCAATGTGAGCTCTCGTAAACCGAATAAGGCCGCGGAATAGGTAGCCTGATTTTCACTCCTCACAGGTGGATCGCCTCCTTACAACGGATACAAAGGCTCTGAATCACATATTGACCCATTCAGTGGACTACCAGAAGCCAGCACATACTCGCCTTTCTCTTGGTAGACTTTTTGGAGAAGGATTGTTAGTCGCCGAAAGTATGAGAACTTGAATTCAGATCATCTGGGAAATCACTTTAGAACTAACCCGCTTATCTCAAGGTGATGTTCATAGGAAACAGGTGTGATTAATGGAATTCAGCATTTGACGATTTCTCACTCATTGGCGTACATCCTAAGAGAAGAGTTATGGTAACTACTTCCCGCTCACTTGCATATCGGAATGCTCTCTGAAGTCCTCTATAGAATCCAGCATTTGGGCCGGCTCAGATCCGGGGATTTACGGATTTGTTCTTCGAGAAATCAATGCAGGTAGGATATCACTACCTGGGGAATGATTCTTCCAGCACAAACTGATAGTGGCGAAGCTGCGGGATATCTGGCAATCTTCCGTTCAACAAGGTGACGTAAACGAAAGGACCCAAATCGATATCCTCGCAGGGTTGAATCAAATGACTTTGGATGTGATTGGTATGGCTGGTGTGTGGACGTTCCGTCTGAAAAGGATTACAGGGAACGACATCGTAAATCTATTCTGTTCGACAGGATTTGGCTATCGTTTCGATGGATTGACCCCCTCTGGAAAAAATAATCCCCTGCGGAGTGCTTTGAACGAGATCCTCAATCCCTCAGCTTTCTCGTCCCGGCTAGCACTCGTCCAAGCATTCATACCTTTCTTCCGATGGGTGGTGAGCACCATATTTCTTGGACATCTGTAATCGTCATAATCATTATCTCCCCCTCCTTTCATAGCCGACCCAGAGAAAAAGAAAGGTATTGGCTGCAAGACAATCCATGCTGCAGATCGGTGCCGAAATATTGGCCGAGAAGAGAGCCGCCATTTTGACCACCACCGAGAACAAAGAAAAGGGATCGATCTCCTCGAATAGTATTGATGGCTCCGAAAGAGATCTCCTAACCTTGTTAATCAAAGCGAATATTGCCAACGATCTTCCTGAGAATCAACGGCTATCCGACGACGAGGTCATTGCTCGTGAGTAACCACCTGTTGTCACATCAGAGTGTCTTACAGGGGAGCTAAATTGGCTCGTTCTGGAACTGTAGAGATCCCTACGTGAGATTCTACGCCCTCTTGTACACCCATTCTAGTTACTAATGCCATTTTGCAGATTCTTCATTGCGGGACACGAAACTACTGCCACCGCAGTAACCTGGTGTCTTTTTGCCCTATCCATCAACGTGAACATCCAAGACAAACTTCGCAAAGAACTGAGAGCGGTACCCACAGAGACGCCAACAATGGACGAGCTGATGGCACTCCCTTACCTTGATTGTGTTCTCCGAGAGACTCTCCGTCTTTATCCTCCTGTGCCACAAGTCTCCCGACAAGCCACGAAGGACGACGTTATTCCTCTCAATAAGCCATACGTAGACACGCAGGGGAAGATTTCTCATTCGATACAGTACGTACATTTCAACTCGTCGTTGCATATTCTTGAGAACGTCGGAAATCTGGGAACTGATTCGAATGTGGCACATTGCAGCATTCGAGCTGGAGATCATATCATAATTTCCATCGCTGCTATCAACCAACTCAAGAAAATATGGGGTGATGATGCCGAAGAATTCCGTCCAGAGCGTTGGAACAACCCACCATCAGCAGCTGCAGGTATACCAGGTGTATGGGGAAACGTTCTCACTTTCCTTGGTGGCCCGAGGGCTTGTATAGGGTATCGGTTTAGCCTCGTCGAGTGGGTCTACTATCAACAATATCCATGTGAACTGTTATAACGTTCAGTTTCCCGTCTTCAGGTTTAAGGCCTTAGTTTTTACTCTCGTTCGCGCGTTCGAGTTCGAGCTCGCGATCCCGAAAGAACAAATCACAAGAAAGACCTTAGTTGATCGTGAAACCAGTGATCATAGGCCGTAGTGAGACGGGAAACCAAATGCCGATGTTTATCAGACCTGCTCGAGGATGAGATATTTTTGCGCGTCACCGAGACGAAGGGCGCATCCCTTGATTTCCATGTATCTGATTCATTGAAAGACGCATACTTCTTGTTAGTATTCTTGCCGCACTATTGGAGATATTTGACCACTTATTCGAGCGAGGCTCGAGGAGGGCGACACTTGGCGGTGCTCCGCTTCCTTGCTTCTTCGCTATCAGGTGCGTGCTGATAGGCAGTCCGAGGAAGGATACGGGCGAGATAGGCCAAATACGAATATTTGTCTCCTGGAATGTATTTCTGTGAAACACAACTCGGATCTTAGAGCCTTTGAGTGGTATAAATATGACAGGTACCGCTCTTTCACCCACGTCCAACGAGCTGACACAGATTCGCTGTTGAGTTAAGGCGATGCATTCGTATATCTGCAAAGCAAACAGGATCAGCGCTTTGGCATTGGGAGACGGGGACATGTTGCATGCGTTCATTATTCCCACTGCTCTGAATTTATCCGGAGGCACAACTATATCCCTGCACAGAAAGGGTTCCTGGCGAGGGCTCGGGTTTTAAATAGAACAAGGAGGAGATCAAAACCCAGGAATGCATATATCGGGTGTCCACCTGTGAATGTCGTCAACCTCTCACTTTCCGTTTTGACTAGAGATTCACAGAACTACTGAATTGTTTGATCTATCCGAAGCACTGGCTGGGAACTGTATGTCAGACCTGTCACGGAAGCGATTCCTCGGGTCGAACAGATCCTGAGGGACGTCCAGGGATCTCGGTCACCCTTCGGCCACAGTACAGGCGGAGATCCATAATGATGCAGGCACTCCTTCCTTGCACGATTGTCGGACATGTTCGCAATCGTCCATGGTAATAATAGAGTAGGCGAGTGCTGGGACTCGAATTTGAGGCACTGGCATAATGGAGTCACGAGCCTTGTACATATCACTCAGCAGATGACATGGGATGCTGAGCAAGAAAAGAGTGAACATGATGGCCTCCGGGATTGATAACGTACCGTATGCTTAAGCTGCTTCTGGGTGAGTTATACAAAATGTTCAGAGTATCGAGAAAAGAAAAGGAGTGCCGGACAATCACTTCTCCGGACAGCCGAATCGGCATCTCACGTGAGCGCGTCGAGAAAGACGCGTTCTATTCCAATTCTATTCAACTCCCCAAATTCTCCCCGGATTCTCTCACTGGTGAACTCGAGGATCGGCCCCGTATTTTCTCGTACTTTCACCTCTTCAGTCGCGTTCGATGAAGACCGATCTGCAGCAGTGTATTGATCAAGCTTTTGGTCTATCACCAACATTGCCTGGCGTACCGTACATGAAATCGCAGTTTCACTTGCCTTCCTTCTCATAGTAGATGCTGATCGACGACGCTGCCGTCAGTGCTTGAGTACCGGCGCCAGGGAGGTTCTCACAAAGTCGTTGGGGTGAGCAATTCTCTTGAAGAATCTCCCAGGTGCCAAGTCCACGACTTGGTCGCAACTCGCTGTCCAAATTGCGTAAATGGTCTCCCAAGTTCCAGGGAGAATCCTATTATCTGTCTTGCTGCGCCTCCGTCCATTCCGCTGGCACCACTTTCGGCGGTACTACACCCTCACCCTCACCAGTCCGGCGGATTCGCTCTCACCAATACGAGAGAAACCACTGGACCGTGTCGGTACACTACAACGAATCCATTGTTCAGACGTATCGGATTACTGGACAACGTCGGGCCCGACGATTTGTCGTCCCACATCACTCCACTGGAACAAGGTACGAGGTCCAGCCAGTGCTAAATTTATCACTTGGGACCTTTATCATAAATATTTTTGGTTCTGACGCTAGCACGGTTGGGATTACACCTCAAGATGCTCTATAGTCTGACCAGTATGTCGGAATTTACGCGACACGATGTCAAATACCAGCTCCACCATTGGCCACAAACCACAACTTCCGACACTCTTGAGCGAAACCTGAATAGCCTTGTTTGCAAAAGTTCAACAAGTTTGCAACCTGCGTCAATATGTGAGGAGGTATAAAGAGTGCCCAGAGCAATACTGGCATACTCCAAGACAATCCAGTCTTCTACAGTCGCATCTCTAAGGAACCACCAAGATGGCCATTAAGACCCTTGCTATTCTCCTCTCACTCGCCGCTTCCCTTCAAGGTGCGTTCGATTCGCATCTTTTCATCCAAAATTCTTCCGCAGCGCGTTGACCTAACCTTGGAATTCCGCAGCCGCTATAATCAAGCGGGTCGCCTGTCCCGATGGCGTGAACTCAGCAACGAACGCTGCCTGTTGTTCTCTGTTCGCCATCCGTGACGATATCCAAGAGAACCTCTTCGATGGTGGCGAATGTGGTGAGGAGGTGCACGAGTCGCTTCGACTCACCTTCCACGACGCCATCGGTATTGGTTCCTTCGGGTTAGTCGACGTTGCCTTCGCTTTCGACCGCTATATGTCTAACGAGGTCTTCTTTCATACAGTGGTGGAGGAGCTGATGGCTCTATGATCATCTTCGAGGAGATCGAGACCAACTTCCACGCAAACTTGGGCGTTGACGAAATCGTGGACGAGCAGAAACCATTCATCGCCAAGCACAACATCACTGCTGGTGACTTGTGCGTAGTAACTGCATCGGCATTTATGTCGACTCTCAACCTTGCATCTCCTTTGCAGCATTCAATTTGCTGGCGCTGTTGGCCTTTCGAACTGCCCTGGCGCACCCCGTCTGGACTTCTTCTTGGGTATGTACTTTCCCCCGAAAGATCTTCAACTGGTATTAACATCTATGTTACAGGTCGACCTTCAGGTAAGCAACCTTGATTTCTTGCAACGAACGAGACTGAACTTCGATGCACAGCGACCGCCCCGGCTCCCGACCTGACTGTTCCTGAACCCTTCGGTACGGTATTCTGGTTTTCTCCCCATCTCCCTACTAAATCCCTGCCCAGACACTGTCGACTCTATCTTGGCTAGGTTCGCAGATGCCGGAGGATTCAGCCCCGCGGAAGTCGTCGCCCTTCTCGCATCGTAAGATCCCCTCCTTTCTCCATCTCTCACCACCACTGAATCGGACACCCGAAACCCAGACACACGGTCGCTGCAGCCGACCACGTCGATCCCTCCATTCCCGGAACACCGTTCGACTCTACCCCTGAGACTTTCGACACCCAGTTCTTCGTTGAGACCCAGCTCCGTGGTACGCTCTTCCCAGGGTATGTTTTTTCTTCTTCCTTTGCCGGGTAATCAAAGGGTTGACGTATGATGGGTAGAACTGGAGGCAACCAGGGTGAAGTAGAATCCCCACTTCGTGGTGAAATCCGTCTTCAATCCGATTCGGAGCTCGCTCGTGACTCCAGGACTGCTTGCGAATGGCAATCCTTCGTCAGTAAGTACCCATCCCCAATCGCACTTTCGCATCCCACCCAATTTTTACTGATTTTTGAATGAATAGACAACCAGGCTAAGATCCAGAACAACTTCAAGGCTGCCATGCTCAAGCTTTCTATTCTTGGCCACAATATCGACGACATGGTTGATTGCTCTGATGTCATTCCTATTCCACCAACCTTTACTGGAAAGGCCACGTTCCCCGCTGGGCTCTCTCACAATGATGTCGAACAGGCTGTACGTCCCTCATTCGCAATTTTACCTGGATGAACGCTTATCATTTTTCTCAGTGCGCAACTGCTGCATTCCCCACCCTCGCCACTGACCCAGGTCCAGCAACTTCCGTTGCTCCTGTGTAAGTGCCCCTACTGCTGATCAAAAAAAGTGCTGAATACTAACAATGAATTGCACAGCCCACCCTCTTAAAGTGGTTTCGACATATATATCTTAGAGAGTTGCCTTTATGTGGAGTTGAGATTTGATTCAAGCCGCCGTGTTACGTTTCGCCTTGTAATATGCCAGTGTTGTAATCGACTTCAGGTTGTACCGAAAAATGGTGCGATAAATATAAATATTATTCGAGTTCACACAACATATCGTCTGTTTCATCTGTCGTGCGGTTCGATGAGAAATCTCAGTGAAATCGTACGGGAGAGGAAGTGAGAATATAACTATATCTTCTGTCTTCCTTTCTCCGCCGTCCCTTATTCCGGCGGGGATATCTCTTCTTGTACCAGTGCTGGGGGCAATAAAACTTTGCTCGCGAGATTTACTTCGAACACTCCACTGAACCCACATGTTGGTGAGACTGCAGACACGGCCAAGTTGTCGAAAGTCTATTTTAGATTAGGATGCTGTGGGTCCTTGCCCCGTAGCTCCATTTTTAGTATTGTGCACTTCGGTTTGTGGGAAGTCAACGGAGGTATACGGGATATATCGTGGGTGCATGATACGATACCACAGTCGTAATTCTGTGTTGTGCGCAAGATGAGGAAATGACCACATGCATCTCAATCCGAGAGCAAGCGACACTGTCAGCAACCAAGCCATCATTTCTGATGTTTCAATCCCGCAATGTAAGATAAATCAAGAATTATAGGGAGAAACACTATGTCCACAGGGTCCAGGTATGCAAAAGAAAATGAAATCTAAATACAGTCCAAAGGCCCCACATAAGATGGATATAGAACAGATGAATGAAAACGAGGGTGATGTACAAACGACAGTCGAGGAGACTTTGTCATCAGAAAAATGAGTCGTCTCAGGGGATAGGCAGAGATGAATGTGTTTGTAGGAGATATTCGCAATGTATCACGAAGTCGTCGGCGGGTACTCTCACAAGACTGCAAAAAGCGTAGCAACGCAACCAAGGACAACGGCGAGGAGTCTTTCCCAGGGAACGACGGGGGCAGTAGGGAAGCCCGCGCTGATCTTTGATCCCGTGAGGTTGGACTGAGCCGAACTTCCATACAGTTGGATGTTGCGGAAGTATGTGTGGGTTGTGGTGGATGGCGCCCATGATGCATCAGATCCTCCGTAAAACGTTCTGGGGAATAGATTTACCAAGTACGGCACAGCATAAGTGCACGGGTGGAACAGATATCGGTGGTGAGAATGTGCAGTTGGGAAGGGAAATTTAAAGATTTGGGCTACTCACGAGAAGTACATGCCACCAACGTTAATGTCGGAGTTTGTACGGAAAACAACAGTTTGTTCGTTGATTGCGGGCACGTCGTTGTAGCTGGCAGAAAAAATTCCTCAGACATAGTAGCAGACGTCGTGGGTGATAACACATACTATAGTGACACTTGACCGTTGGCAGTTCGGATGTCGTTGAGGCGTACAAGCATGGTTACTCGATTCCATCTACGCGCGGCATTAACAAACTGTCTTGACGCGCAGAAAAAATGCAGAGGAGACATACTGTCCAGCGATGAAATTGAAAGCACCCCTACGAATACTTGTCCCGAAACCATCTTGGTTGCAAAGGGCATCCCCAGTCGAGCAGAGATCCTTGCTATCGGGAAGATACGCGTACACTACAACCAACAAAAATCGGGAGATGTGACACAACGAATGGATTGAGAACAAGGGGCTCGCGTACCTTCACCACGACCTTGGCTTCTCCACATTAACCGGTTGCTGAAGCAGTTGGACCCATTGGCGGCATTGCCTCCCGAGCAACCGTTGGGTTCAGGCCCACCTCTCAACCCAGGCAACTTCCCTCCTTTAACGAAGTCGAACCCCGAGTCGAACGCGACTTCATAAGTAAGAATCATAGTGTTGAATACAGATCCATCCGAGGTATTCCACAGAGTGTAGAACTGGGATCCACTGGACCCTGTTCCAAATCCGCCAGAAGGGTATGTGACTTGAAGCACGGAAGAATTTCCGGATGCCGTCGTTGAACTGGGAGCGGGTTTATTAGGGAATGGGTCTTGCACGAATTGAAGGTTTTCTGGAAGGTCTTGAATCTTGCCCTTGCTCAAAGACCATTTATCTACAAGATAACTTTGTGCATCTGAACTTGAAAGAGTGGCGGATGGAAATGGTAGACTTGTGCTCGTTGCAAGCGAAAACTGGGAAGCGAGAGAAGCTGCCGGGACGAGTTGCGCAGACGCAAGAACCGCCGACGAGAGGGCGATAAAGAGAGCCCTGGGGAACATGATGGTAGTTTGAGACGAAGGAAGGGGATGAGTTGACCGCGTCGAGGCGCAGCACCTTATGGTCCTGGGCTAGAAAGGGTGAGAACAAGTACCAGTCCTGTTCCCCTTGCCAGATTATTTTCCAATAATGACTCTGCAATGGAGCCCCGTGCTCACACAGAGCGTTTTGCCAACGAGCAAGCCTGTGAAGGAATGGGAACAAAATACGAGATGCCAAGGAGAAGAAGTGATCCTCACTCTGTTTTATCTTTTATCCTGCAAGACCCAATACGGGGTTAGGGTCACCCTCGGGTTTACCCACGTGGCGCGGATCTGGCATCCATTTCGCACCAGCGAATAACCCGCACGTCAGTTCTCCTTCATCCACAACGACAACACACGCCGTCAGGCAACCCTTCATCTTCCAAAATACTTTTCATAGTACATATCCTATGAAGCGATAGTAATGCTCGGACGTTCTACCAATAACACCCGTGGTACCTCACACCATGAAGGAGCTGCCAGGCAACCACTCCTGAATCGCTCAGATGAAGATCTATCAGCTCGTCATGACGATGTTCTATTTAATGTGGACGACGACTCAGACGATCCTTTCGAAGAAACAACCGCACTAGACAGAGGAGACTCCCCACCCCCGAAAAGTGGCCTCAGTGTGCGCTTTGATGAAGATGTTCGAATCATAGCCCCACCATTACGTTCCACAACCCAAAGCCGCGAAGCTGGTAAGTGAGTCATTCCCGCCCTCATTTAGTGTCAAGGGGTCCATTTCTAACTCAACGTACCAGAATTTGACCTGGATACGGACGACCTTGACGATGCATCCCTTGCGCAGCTCGAGGCTGAACAGGCAGCAACCTCAAGATCAGGAAGACATAGGGACCAGTCAATGCCATTACTCGTTGGTCTTCTGGATACTGCTACTGCACGACGAAGTGAAGATGGCACATTGCTACTGCAACGTCGTGGTGGGGATGACGATGACGATGTGGAGGTCGATCTCGAGGCGCTCGCTGCAAAGGCGAAGTCAGGTGGTGGTATGCTGGATTCCGTAGCGAATATGGCCAACAGTATCCTGGGAGCAGGTAATTATGCCCAGTGTACAAAATCTGTGTTCCAAAGGCTTATGCACTTTACGTAGGAATCATTGGTAATGTCCTCAGTGCTGTTGATATACATTTACTGACGACGTAGAATAGGATTGCCATATGCCGTGAAACAGGCAGGGTTTGTCACCGGTCTGATACTCCTTGTCATTCTGTGTGGTGTCACAGATTGGACTATCCGCCTCATTGTCGTCAATGCCAAGCTTAGTGGACGAGCGTCTTACATCGAGATCATGCATCACTGCTTTGGGTCCAGTGGTAGGGCTGCAGTCTCATTCTTCCAATTCGCGTTCGCATTTGGAGGTGAGTAAATCATTTCACAAATCACATTCTTGCATCCTTATATTTGCTTCAGGGATGTGTGCTTTCGGTATCATCATTGGTGCGTACAATCAAGGACCCTCCCTGTCCATCCAGAATTTCTTACATTCGCGCATTTCCCCAGGCGATACAATACCCCACGTCTTCCGATCGATATTTCCGAAACTATACACCGTTCCAGTCCTATGGCTTTTTACCAATCGGCAATTCATCATCGCCCTTTGCACAATATGCATATCATATCCCCTCTCCCTTTACCGCGACATCCACAAACTCTCCCGAGCCTCCGGGCTGGCCCTCATAGGGATGCTCATCATTGTGACATCTGTCCTCATTGAGGGACCTCATGTTACTCCGGAATTAAAAGGTGATCCTACCAAGCGATTTACGATTATTGGTCCTGGGGTCTTCCAAGCTATCGGGGTCATCAGCTTTGCATTTGTCTGCCATCATAACTCGCTGTTGATTTATGGTAGCTTGCGGACACCAACATTGGATAGGTTCTCCAAAGTCACCCACATTTCAACGGCTATCTCGTTGATAGCTTGTTGTACCTTGGCAATCTCTGCATACATCGTCTTCACGGACCGAACCCAAGGGAACATCCTGAACAATTTCTCCCCGGTTCGTGGTTTGCACCTCCTGATGACCGTGCCCCTTATTATTGTTGACCCGTAGAATGATACACTGATTAATGTTGCTCGATTTTGCTTCGGGCTCAACATGTTCACAACTCTTCCTCTAGAACTCTTCGTGTGCCGGGAGGTATGTCACAATGGCTAGGCACTTAACAAACGCGTCTCTGATATTCGATTGAATAGGTGATCGAACAATTCTTCTTCAGCCACGAACCCTTCAGCATGCATAGGCATGTCTTCTTCACGACATCCATCCTCTTTGCATCAATGATTCGTACGTCCCAATCCTTAGACTCTCGTTTGGTCCTCGTCATGTTGACCATGTTCACTAGTGTCCCTTATAACTTGCGACCTCGGTGTCATGCTCGAGATAACAGGCGGCGCATCTGCAACAGCCCTAGCGTTCATATTCCCCGCCGCATGCTACCTCAAACTCCTCAACGACCACACAGAGCCATGGTATAGATCTCGAGTCAAGCTTCCTGCTGTGATATGTGCAACATTTGGCGGCATTGTCATGTGTATATCGCTTTTCCTTGCATTGGGGAAAGTATGGACTCCAGAGGGTAACACGAAGATGTGCGTGTAAATCTGGAGTTGAGGCCGCAACCTGAGATAGAGTACCTACTACTACTTTATTGGACGTCGTTGCTGGGGCGTACAAGGACTTTTTGGAGTAGTATTTAATCCGCTTGCTTTGTGCAATTGAGATATACAGCTTATTATTCGAGATGTAGCGTACCCTACATATTATACAATGGACTGGTCGCGGTATTGCATGAGATCGCTTCGAGTGCAGGGTGGCTGACGAGTTGGGGTGGGGTGTATTTAATCCGGTGTGGTTGGCTTCCTCCTCTTCACGCGTCCTTGTTCCGTTACCACCACCATTACCCCCCTCCTCCTGCTATCGCATGATGTCGATGAGCATCTTTCGGCATTCAAGAGTCTCTGTTCTTGACTCTAGAGCTAGTTCTCCTGGCAACGATGGTCTTCAATCTGGTCATCGTTACTCTACGATGGCTGACAATCTGTCTGTCTCTACTTGCCCTGCGATGCAACATTCTCTCTTACCCCCATCACATCGGACGTTGTCTTTCGTTGTCGGTATCGATGTCGCCTGACGGCGATATGCGGAAGGTTTCCGGGCGATGCTCTGCGTTTTGGCGAGATACTGGGAGACACGGTCTCCAGGACTTGGTCTCTGGCCTCGAGGCCAAGACTTTTTTCTATCGGAAAACAAAATAAACACGAAGAAAACCCCAGAAATAACATAATGCCTCCCCTATAACAAAATCGTCAAAAAAATTCATTTCTTCTCTCAAGCTTCGGCTCGTGCGCTCTGCCCCGAGTCTTTTTTTTACTCTCTTCGGAATACGGTTTCTATGTCGAGTCAAGAAAACCCCGCAAAACGAAGATAAACAGATACATATCAAGGCCTTTCCTTTTGGACACAGTTGTGTCCGGCTCCATTGTTGGTATCCTCAGGTGTGTCGGCCCTTCACCTCGATCTCGCCACGAACACAGTGACTGAAATAGCTCTGATAAAGGTCGGCTCTGAATGGCTGTAACCTTGAGTGGATCGTCTTGGATATGGGTGCTCCGCGTGGCGAAAAGTGCAGAGATGTTCTTGTGGAGGCTTGCTATGATCTGTCATTGTCTTGGCTGGCTTTGCTACTGGACATCTTGTCGCTTGCTCTCTTGCCCTTGTATCTCTTGTTACGATTGTGTGATCAATGTGGATCGAGGTTGGATCTCACCGAGGCTTTCAGTGTGTGCGGTGACTCACTTCAGCATCGCATGGTGGCTCGAGGGGGAGATGGAAATTATAACTAGTTGATATGTTTCGATGCTTCGTATGGTATTGACCACAGTGGTACTCAATCCTCCACAGGTCTGGGGCACATGAACCCGGCGTCCAAGCCGACAATGGAACATTTTGTGTCTCCTTGATTCCCCTTCGCGCCCGAGGAGTCTAGGAGGCGAACAAGGTCATACTTGGGCCATCGGGGTATCTTACACTCTTACATGTGGGCTAGCGTCACAGGCAACCGAATCGAGAGACAGATTCGAATGCGGCTGACTCCAAGGAAGGGGATATTTAAGCCGACAAGACTAACATTCTTACCCTCACGCGTCCTTGTTCCGCTTCCACCACCACCATCACCTTCATCCTGCTATCGCAACATGTCCACAGCCATCCCTCAGCATACAAGAGTCCCTGTTCTTGACTCTATTGCTAGCCATTCTGGAAACGATGGTCTTCTATCCGGTTATCGTTACTCTGCTCCTACGATGGCTGACGGTCTGGATACTTCCACTGGCTCTGCGACGCAACATTCTCTCTTACCCCCCATTACATCGGACGTTGTCTATCGTTGCCGATGTCGCGTGACGGCGAAGCTCTTCGTTTTGGCGAAATACTGGAAGACACGGTCTCCAGGACTTGGTCTCTGCGCCGCGAGGCCAAGACACCTATCTATCGAAAAGAGAGAAAAAAACACGGAGAAAACCCCAGAAATAACATAATGCCTCTCGTATAACAAAAATCGTCAAAAAAAACATTTCCTGCTCTTGTCTCAAGCATCGGCTCGTGCGCTCTGCCCCGGGTCTTTTTCTCTCTCTTTGGATTACGGTTTCTCTGTCGAGTCAAGAAAACCCCACAAAAAGAAGATAAAATAAATATTCAGGCCCTCCCTTCTGGACACAGATGTGTCCGGCTCCATTGTTGGTTTCCTCAGGTGTGTCCACCCTTCACCTCGATCTCGCCACGAGCACAACGGTTTAACTACTTTGATGAAGGTCGGCTCTGAAGGGTGTAAACTTGAATGTCTTGGATATGGGTGCTCCGCGTTCTGAAAAGTGCGGAGAGGTTCTTGTCGGCGAGGCTTGCTATGATCTGTCACTGTCTTGGCTGGCTTTGCTACTGGCATCTCGTCTTTGTTGCCTGTATCTCTTGTTACGATTATGTGTTCAATGTGAATCGAGGTTGGATCTCACCAAGGCTTTCAGTGTGCGCGGGGAATCACTTAACCATCGCGCGATGGCTCAAGGGGGAGGATCAAGACAAAACTATAACTCGTGCGACAACGAAAGCTTCGCTGATGTGTTTCTTTTCTCCCTGGTTCCCCTTCACGTTCGAGTTTAGGTGACAATATCTACCTGTGGTCATATTCGTGCCATTGGGGATCTTACATGTCGGCTGGCATTCCCGGCAACCGAATCAAGGGAAGACTTTGAATGCGGCTGACCCCAAGGAAGGGGATATTTAGGCAGACGAGACCAACATTCTCCCCCTCACGCGTCCTTGTTCCGCTTCCACCACTACCTCCTTCCTACTGCTATCGCAACATGCATCACGAAAAGACACGCAAGTCGATATGGGGATGCATAGGGTTAGAGGGCCACAAAGGGGATGTCAACGTGAACGAACCTTGGGGCCTCTGGTAATCGGATATTCGCCGGTTACTAACTCGTGGTAAGGCGTCGCCATCCGTGACAAGTGTCAGCAGGCTTTGAGTGCCTGGCCTGGTGATGCCGGCTTGAGGGACCTTGCCAGGTGGTGCAAGCTTCAGAACTGCCTTTGAGGCTTACAGTTTCTTTCAATCAAGTGCGGGGTATCGAAGTTGTGAAAGCGCAGACGTACCT
>JANAWD010000671.1:0-21242 GCA_027627245.1 Meripilus lineatus | reverse complement strand
AGCCGGTTTCCCTTTCAGAGCCGTTAGGTGGATTACTAGCGTTTTGGTGGCTAAACGCAGAGGCCACAGACCCAATCGCAATGAGAGAAGGCCACTGGTCAGCCCCTTGTCCCGCCCGCCAATTGTTGAAGTTGAAGAAGCGCGGGCCAGCGGCCTCATTGTATGGCGAGCGGTATTCCATTCCCTACAGGATAACACGCATCCGTAGAAACGTGGAGGGTGTGAGGCAAACTATCCCGCAGAGAGCTTCTAAGAGCCGCTGCATTAAGCCTCAGCCTGGTATACCGTGGTTGGAATGGTTCACAACCAGGATTCAGGGCGCTTGTCGGTTGGCGTTGAATCACGGGCGCTTGAGGTTCATTCTCACCATCATCCGGTGCCTCGGACACTTGGAAGGAAAACTTGGACAAGAACCAGTTCATGAGGATGCTCAACGCATATCAAGAGCAACTTTAACGATGGCTTCCCTGTTGATTCTTTTTCGATGTCTCTATTGGCGTTCTTCGCCTCCGATTGTGGACGGTCATCAGCTTCTCAGTCGTCGAGCATCTACTTTGGGGTCTTGGCCTGGGTTACGACTTCCTCCAAAACTGGTAGCTTTGACCACAGCCAGCGAAAACGATGCGGCTCGGGAGTGGATAACGCACTTTACGAAACAGTCTATTCCCAAGAGCGCTGTGGAACTGACTTATTCCAGAAGTTCTGGTCCAGGCGGGCAGGTTTTCAATCCCTTCATTTCTCTTCATCGAATGCTGGAACGGCTGACCTTTCGATGCTCGGGATAGAACGTCAACAAAGTGAACACAAAGGCAACGATAAGGTGCCCTTTGTCATCACCGTGGATTCCTCTCTGGGCTCAGGAAACGCTGCAGAATTCAGTCCGTTCCTTCTAAGGTTTATCCGCTCAGGGTGTTTCCACGGGCACTGATATCCGTCTTAGCCTGCATACGTATCCTCATCGCAATCAATCCTCATAACATCGACGGTTCATAGATACCAGCTAGGGAATGTTCAAGAATGTCTATCGAAGGTGGTTTAGATCCTCTGCTTATGACGTCGTCTGACGTGGGGTCCTCGCGGCCTCTCGATCGTGTCTATCCCTTAGTTGCATTCTTGCATCCTTTCCGCCGCCTCCGCCAGTCTGATTTCGGAACCATCTAAAGAGCAGAAGAGCAAAGTGCAATCTTTACAGAAGGCGGAAAGGGTGAAAAGAAGGTCAGACAAGGAGAGGCGGAGCTCGAAGAAGCGGGACCGAGCGCAGGCGAGGGGCGGGGGTTGGGATTGATCGTATGTAGAAGGCTGAACTCGTTTCAATAATGTCCAAGATACTGATCCCAATTTTATCACGCCAGGCTCCAGCCTTCTAGCTACCACTGATAGCAACGCGAAATTCACGAGTATAGGACTCCTCGAGTGAAGTTTGCTCCGCATGTCCAGTAGATATGCATGTTAATCTCAATGCATTGTATTGGTGGCTCATACAGGAGGAGCATTGTAAGGATGATGAACTTTATCATAACGACCGAAACACCCTATTTTGCTTCCTGCAAACGGGTTATGATCTCAACCCTCATCTCGCGATACTGATCTCAGACTAGCTTCATCCACTGCGGCTGGTCGACGGAATCAAGTCATTCTGTCAGCCCCTGGGGTTGGAGAACCCCTGTCCTGGGTCTTCCTTTTAATGGCTGACTGCAAGCTGACCGATCTTCAATCATCCCTCCACCTCGTGCACACCGAGTACGATTATCATCACCATGCCTCGAAAACCACAATTCTTGTCCTCATCGATCTTCGATAACATCGGCGCGGACATTCAGGCAGCCTTGCTTGAGTTCGTTGGGACTACTTGTTTTCTCACGCTTGCATACGGAGGTGTTCAAGCAGTGGCATCGGAATCTGTGATTGGTGCAAACTCAACGGCGGTGCGGCTGTTGTACATCTCCTTCTGTTTCGGCTTCAGCCTTCTCGTATCCGCGTGGCTGTTCTTCCGGGTCACTGGAGGACTTTTCAACCCAGATGTTAGCTTGGCCTTGCTCCTGACCGGGATCATCGGACCAGTCCGCTTTGTCCTTTACTGCATCGCTCAGCTGACTGGAGGCATCGCTGCGGCCGGACTTATCCTGGCTCTCACACCCGGACCTCTTCAATCCAAGTAAGTCCGTTTACCAGAACATTATCCCCCATTTTGCTCATCGCCTGCAGTACATTTTTGCAGAATGGAGTCAATAAAGCCCAAGGCGTTTTTATCGAGGCATTCATTACCGCCGTTCTCTGCATGGCAGTCCTTATGCTTGCTGCTGAAAAAGTACCGATATCATTTCCGTCCAATTCCCTTCTCTTTCTGACCTCGTTTCTGTCATAGCATGGCGCAACCCCTTTCGCACCTGTAAGGAATCACTTGCTTGGAATTCGTTGATTGTTCTCATAGTCTCTCAGGTCGGCATTGGTCTAACCGTGTTTGCTTGCCATCTGTACGTGAAACCGCCTGCTCTCCTGACGGTCGCGCAATTGTGAACACATTGACACCAGATTCGCGGTGTATTACACCGGAGCCGGCATGAATACAGCTCGTTCCTTTGGACCAGCCGCCGTGACGGGATTCCCATACAAAAGCCAATGGATTGTAAGTGTGGAAATGAATCTCCTTTTTCAATAGCATCTCATTCTTCGGCGGTAGTACTGGGTCGGCCCTGGCATTGGATCAACATTTGCGGCCGTATTTTACGGCGTCTTGAAACAGTAAGCTTTCATTAATTTCCGTTCAACAAATCTTTAAATTGACGTTCCCTCATCACAAGTCTACGATATTGGAAGCTAAACCCTGGTCAAGACACGATCGACGCGCGAGAGTCGCCTCGCGAGCCTCTCATCAACACGGTTGTTCGCACTCGATCCTTGAGCACTGTAAGTAGCAGGGGAGCAAATCGCAGCGGCAATGCAGGGCCGAAAGTTGGGCGTGTTGATGGGGTGGCTGAGAAAGGAGAGTCATCTACGAAACGGGGATCGAATGACAGTCCCGTCTGAGTCATAGCCTACATGTAGTGCAAACTCTCCGTTAGATAGTCGCTATATGCGTGTCTTCGGGTGCAATTCATGGATCATGTATGCGATAGGATATTCAGGGACATAGTGGATTCATTTGTACACATGCTCACTTGCTTCTGCAAGTTCATAATTATATCTTCCTGTCTGATTGCATTCTTTGGCTATGTCGAGTGTTAATTCCAGAAGGAGCAGTTCAATGAGTACGAAGGTATATTGTCAGCAATAGACGTATCAAGCGCGCAATAAACTTTATAGTAAGAAGGGGAATATGGCTTTCCTATTTTTAGGATATTTGTTGCCGAATTCCTTCTTGTAATTCCGATGCTTCTTGATGGCCCATACGGCTTGCATATACGTCCCTGCGATCAGAAAGACGTATGCTGCGACAATATAAAAAATGGAATCAGAAACGCTCAATGTCCGATGGGAAGTCATATCGGCGAACCTGCGTAGCTGCCTGTCATGATGGACACAACGGACCAACCGAGAATCTCGAAGAAGTAATTGGGACATGAAACGAAGGAGAATCCATAGCCGTAAGGGATGGCGCGTGTCTTCGTTCCAGCTGGCCGCAAGTTGCGAAGAGTTATGTGGGAGCGGAGGTTGGAGAACTCTGCGAACTGATGCAGAAAGAAAGGGAATAGTCAGTCACAAATCCGCACGCGATTGAATGCTTGGTCTCACAATCCAGAACGCAATACAACCCCAGAGGAAAATCGGATCGTTGCGAACCGTTCCGCGTATGTATGGAGAGATAGCTGAGTATGTGGGACTGTATACCGAATATGCTAGGGCAATACCACCCAAAATATGGTAATGTGCAGAGCTGGATGTAAAGCCGATTCAGTTTTAGGGTTGGAATGACAAACGGGCTCTGCCGAAATAACGAACTTCCGGAAAATGTATGCGAAAGGCATTGTCCCATGGGAGAATCGGTGGACGAAAAGCGTTTCATACTCCCGCTTGAGGAAGTGGAGCATCACCATCGCATACACGTACCTTGGCTAAGGGTCAGAGCTGGGACGTAAGATTCCACATCTTTGGCACGCACCTCTGCAACAAACTATGCTGGACTGGACCTCCGTAGAAGATATTAGGAAAGTGGTAGACGAGGGGATGGATGATGAGGGGTCCAATCTAATTAATGAACGAGTGAGAGGTGCTTCAATTACTCTGAAGAAACATACGTATTCCACGACGAAAACTGTTGTCCAGCTTGCTTGTGGACCAAGGTCCTTGGCCGAGAGCTCATCCCCATCAACGATTCCAGCATCTTTCAGGGTGGCCTCGTCTGTAAGTGCTTTCTTTTCACCCTTCAAGGTGAGCTTTTGCCTTGAGGGATAGAACTGAAATTGAACAAGGTTTCAAACTGTAAACGCCGCACCCTTCGAATGAGAACAGAGTACACACTTTTGGGAACTTGGCAGCTAAAGCCTGCTTCAGATCCGAGATTGTAACGTTTTCGGCGGCCTTCCCAGGAAACTCTAGAGTCGTTGGCAGGTCCTTTGCCAAGGCAATTGGGCGACCAACAGCCGAAACGGATACTGAGACCATCCTTACTGCCCGCCACAAGTCGAATGTGGTAGAGAGAAACGAAGAGACAGTGACGAACCAGCGAACAACGAAAGAAACGCGATCAACGTGATGCATTATCACGTGTCTCTCATGATCATAGCCGCTTTCGGACCTGAGCTGATTGTCGGAACCCGTGGCACAGTGGTAGCGCGTGAGATTCCAGCTTCTGGAAATTCCTCAAGGTCATCCGTTCAATCCGGGTCGGGTTCATACTTTTTCCTTCTTCCATCGACCAACGCCATCCATTTTGGTGAAGACATCGAGAGGCCTGTCCAGAATCGACTTCGGAAGGTCTTTGAGCATCCAAAAGGATCTTAGACGTATTCATTCACCAACCACTCCCAAGGTTCACGAATACCATCTCGCTTCATCATATCGCTCGTCCTCCGTTCCGATGTCAAAGGCTGCCTCGTCCTCAACTCGCGCCCTAAACGCGATTCTGCCTCTGATTGCATCTGGACAACCATATGAAGCACACCAGAAGGCGAGGACTTTCGCCTCCAGATACTCCAAGTCTGGGCAATACGACACCGCCATCGATGTACTTTTCCAATCTGCCAGGGAGCTATTAAAAGCAGGCCATCAGGGAAGCGGGACCGATTTGGCTGGTTTCCTCCTCGAAGTGTACGAATCCAAGGGAGAGCCGGTTAATGAGGAAACAAGAGGTATGTTTACGTTACAATACCATCTTGAGGTCTTTCTTTTGACCATGTACACAATTCATTTCTGGGACCCTGACACAACAGGTCGATTAACACAACTCATTTCTCTGACGGGCCCTTCTGGAACTTGGCGGAAGACCATCATCGACAAAGCAATCGCGTGAGTGTGTGCCCCCGAATCCCTTTAATGCATGTTGTATTCCTCACACCGGCCATTGAAGGTGGTCGACTAAACATGGATCATGTCCTGCTGGCGATCCTGACCTCCACCATTACGTTGGGGAACTACTTTACAAAGGTGCGGTGCGCATGCCTCGCCCGTGCACCTTTCATTGACTCTTTTTTGGATACCGGTAGAGGGGGCATTTGATTTAGCTGAACCACATTTGTTACAAGCGGGAAAACGCGACAGTGCACACATCCTTGCGCAGATGTTTTCAGATTGGTCCACGCACGGCGGTTCACCGGGTGCATTCGCACTGCGTGGAACTTTACCGTGAGCCCTAGCAGCCCTGCCGCATGTTTTGCTGATAAGTGCCGACACCTGAATGGTCACGTAGGTATCTCCAAAACGGCAATATTCTTGCTGCCCGAACCTTCGTTACGCATTTCGTTTCCCAGCTGACCTCTGCCAACCCTCAACTCCTCTCATCCCATCAACCGTCCCCAATACCCGTGGGCAAACCAAGCGATGGCCAGCCAGATGAAATCATATTCACGACCGATTCCATCTTGAACTTTGCCCAACTCGCAGTTCGGGCATGCCAACGTGCACAAGGTGATAGGAACAAACAAATGCGTGAAGCTTGGGTACGCCTCTGTGGTACATACCAAAGCAAGGGAGGTGTCATTGCAAAACCCGAAGTTAGAAAGGTGCGTTCCTCGCGTGGAGGCTCAGTAGCCTATCGGTCGAGCCTAAACCCTATTCATTGCCAGGTACTGAACGAGCTGGCGGAATTATACTTTGCCATACCTATTCCGCGTCACCAACAAGCCAATCCTCTTGGTGACATGCTCTCCGCGATGTTTGGCGGCGCAGCACCTACCGCTCCAACGCCAAGGAGGACATTAACACCCTCGCAAGCCAATAACACACCTGGTCTGGACTGAGCCCTCGTTCCTCGTTATTATCTCTATGGACAGGACCACTGCCCGGTTCAGAGGCATTCTTTTTCAATATCCCCTTCGAGGCTAGTTGTAGACGTATTGAACTCAGGTCTAGCGATAGGAATTGTAAATTGTAACCCCCTCGACCGGACCGCACAACGTAGGGTTGTCCGATTGTCCAGCATGCTATGAGATCATTGCGTATCGCATCAGACCTCATGCAGGTTGTTCTACTTACCCGTGAGATTGACAAATGTCGACTTCACAATCCCGCATGAGAGTTTCACAGATTAACATGTAACGTTGTGCCACGCCGTGAGAAAGATGAGGAATTATCAGGGAAGGCATTACTCTATGTGAGATGCTATGACGATGTACCACTCCGCCTTTGAGAGATAGACGGTGACTGCGGAAGACTTGGAGGTGCTGGACCGTCGGCATTGATAATGTCTTGAATGGAAGCTTCAAGAGAATCCACCCTCGATGACATTTGCATCACTGAATAGGTGCATATCAGTCTCGAATTGATTATTAGAGGTTGGCATCGCCAAAGCGTACTCTGATCGAGAATTCGGGCGGACATTTCATCAAAGTTCGAGTCTAGCTGTTCGAGGAGCGTTTCTACCTGAACAGAGAAATGAGGGTTGCTTGAAAGCGCAAAGGGAGAGCCTATCTTACAAACGCGGTCAACTCGTGTGGACTCGAGATATCTGTAGGATTCTGGACCGGTTTTGCGGTGGCAGATGGTACCTTTGCGACACCATTTGTAGCTTGAGCTGTAGGAGGTCTTGATGGGGTTGCAGACGGCGTGACGTTTAACGGCAGAGCCGAAGACGAGGGCGGCATTGCTCTCTGGATAGTATCCCAAATATGTGTAGCTTTCTTCCGATAGTGTTAGTGGGATGCTTACGCTCCTGGAAGCACGAGAATCTGGATAAGTTTCGGGATGTGATGGTGAGAGCTTGACTGTCGGAATGAGGCAGCGCAGTGGCAGCAGCCCTTGGACCAGCGTGCCTGGCACAATGATCGATCATCAAGCGGAGCATGTGACGAATTGAAACCCCGACTTGGCCGTGACAACTCGCTCGGCTGCGAAAGAGTGCAACATATCAGACATGTCGTAACTTCGAACTGGTGGCAATCACCATGCTGAATGGTCGAGGGCCAAACTTCCTCCGTATGTCCACCTCAGGGACGTTACTATCCTGCATGCACCGACGCTCCTTCTTGTGATATGGGGTGCGATCGGATATCCAATAACAGGTCCTCATAATTCTCTTCCAAACTACTTGCGGCATAGGGCCCACCCAGTGAGGAGAGGGCTATTGCGAATTCTCTGTTTCCTCTTTCATACAGACAACACACACCTCCTGCCAGCCTCGTCTTGCTCCCTTTGTGCGTGAAGAGATGCTGTAATGCAACAATCAGCAAAGGCGAGAGAAGCGAAATGACGTCGAGAACGTTCCCAACCAGTTCCCAACAAGGAACCTAGTTCTTCCAATCTTCCCACTGGCAGCGAGGTTTGATTGAATCTAATGGAGATTCCTATATACTCTCCTATCGTGGTAATATCTCTCCAGATGCCGAAACCGACAGCTAGGCTCACTTGCTTTATGGACGGTACCTAAATGCCTCCTCCACGCCTTGGCCATGACTCGAGAAGCGTATTCATGCCAGTGATTTTACAGTACGGAAATTGAGGCGAAGTGACTAGACCTCCGTTTCAATATTTCTGGATTGGTCCGGCCTTTTTCGTAAGTTAAAGACATGACGGGAACAGGGCACTATTTTGCTGCATGTTTCTAATACCTCCGAGCTGCCGTTCATAGCTGTTGACCTGAGGATGCCAATCCGCAGCGCATACCCCCTCCCGCGAAGCGTTAGACGAAGGATGGGAAATAAAAGAGTCCGCGATGTGCGTCGATCGAGAAGTCAGGAGTTGGGTGAGACAGATTGGAGAGGGTTGAGTGGGCAGTTTGCCACTTCACGGCCGATCCGTGAGAGATGTGAGATTTGCAAAATGACCTCTCGACCTCAAGCTTTCATGACGCCAAAATTGATTTGGGGGAAATGCCCATGAGATCCACGGTGGACGATCTAAGCCGTTCTCAGAAGCGAAGCACACCGCGACCTTGACCATAGCCTCGGGGTCAATCCACAGACCCAGAAAAAGTTTGGATTGATGGTATCGATTTGCAGGTCTTTTTACTGAATGGCGACGAATACCAAATGACGGAGAGGTTTGCGCCTTGACGAGAAACAAACCCTACACGTTCTCCACTTTGGATACCCAATTACTCCAAAAGCCGCGGAGTTCTTCATGGGGGCGGATTGTGCGGATACGCATCAATTGAGGTGCACCCATAGTCTGGGGCGAACTGCCAAAGGGACATGTTTCTTCAGTAAGCGCAAGATCAAGATGGTAACGTACCTGATGGAGTCCGTCTGTTCGCGGTTACACATCCTTGGAGGGTTAGGAAGGCTTTCGTACAGGCTGGTCATCTGCCTGATCCATAGAGAAGAGGCGGGGAAAATTGGACGCTCGCCATCGACCATTTGGCAAGTTATCTTATCAACCACGGAGAGAAGCCCCACGCGCTTTGATACCACCAGATCTTCGACACGTTGCAGCACGTTGCACATTTTTCGGCTCGGAATCTGTCGTTGGAGGGTCAAGGACATTTGAGCATCTGGGACGTGGACGACGAAACCCAGTTCGCTGACTTAAAATCTCTAGCGGCGCTCAGGTTCCTCTCACCAAGTTCCTCAATTTTTTTTCTTCGAGTCCAGGTGAGGCCCCAAGGTCACATTTTTTTCCTACCATACATTTCGTAACGGGAAGGGAGAGAAGCCCTCGGGTGTTCTCCGTCTGGTCCCTGTCGTGCCATCATTTGATCAACAACGGACATAGCCGAAATCTCTGATAATTCCGCTCTGTCACAGACCACCGTTGGATTAAGCAGCCTGCTGCCCTCGAATAGCGGGGCGTTTTACTGAGGACACAAGGCCCATTCGCCAGACGTTACTTTGTTCCTGGAATGGAGAATGTCCACACTCACACGGGATCACACGTTTCCATAGTCGCCACGTATTTCCTTAGTGTACTCATTAATTCAGCCGTATTTGGAGTTCCCTCTGGCAGTGCGTCGAGTTCGTGCGAGGTAGATGGCCACATCAGGTGGTAATTCGGCGGCCTATAGAACAGCGAGAAGGTTCTCAACTAGGTCGTATTGATCCAGGGCAGAGTAGTTGTTTGCGTTGAAATCTTCCTTCTAAAACAGCCACGCTTACAGGTGGTGGAGTTGCCGCTGTCCGCTGTCCGGGTTCCGAGGAGAGTCACTTCCTCTGCCGAGTAGAGACTGCTGATGATTTCGTGATAGTGTCCAGATCAAGCGATCGTCTAATGCTGTGGAGTCAAACGTAAGTACGGGGTTACAAGCAAAAACGGAGAGGAAATGTCGTGCGAAGGAAAAAAGGGTACAGAAACGAGTCCAAGTCGAAGGTTGCTGAGAAGTCAGCAAGAAGACTCTGGTAAGGTGGCAGGAAAGTTCCCACTTGTTACAGATTCCTTCACAGATGACTGATCGCACGATCAAGTTGCTGTTTTAATAACAACAGAGAAAAGAGCGTCAGCGGCCAGGGCACAGTGCATGGATGTATAAATTCAGCTTGGGTGTCTGGGTTGCACTAGTTCAGGACGTACCAACTCCCATTTTCCTTGTTCTCCTCCACCATTCATCGCAATGCCCCCTCTTCAACCCGCAGGTGTTCCGTCTTTCCAAGGTTGCGTTGAGACTACCGGCGATGCCCTCCGACTCATCCAAGCAGCCCGAAATGGTATTATCCCGCGAATTGTACGCCGTCTCAACGAAATGGAACGTCGATCCATGATTAGAAGTGGTGCCGTTTTTGTATTCAATGTTGAGGAAAGCAACATCAGGAGGTGGACGGAAGGATTGCAGTGGAGTCCGAGCCGAATCTTGGGAAATTTTCTGGTAGGGTCACATTCCTGTTGGCGCGCTTGGCGTTAGCTAACGGACAACCTTCGCCAGGTGTATCGTGAAGTAACCGAACGCGGAAGTAACCGTGGTGCGAGCCAACGGGAGGGTGGTGATAGCTCTCAAAGGGCAGATATTAACGCAAACATCAAACCAGATGGACTCACAAAGAAGGTGAGCCATACTGCGACGGGAGCCATGCAACGCCTCCAACTTGCTGACCTACGCGTTGCCAGACGATCACGGTCAAGATCGAGGGTTCAGATCATCACCTCATCTCCTACTATAAGCCCGAAGATGTGAGGTCGGGCCGATTACAACGGCCAGTGACCAGACCAGATATCATGGCTCTTGAGATTCCTCCCGACCTCGTGCAGTCAACCAATTTCCGCTACCCTCCAAAAATCGAGGCAGGACCTGACGGGAGATTGACACAGATGTGAGTTCTCTCTTCGCCTTCACGAAGACTTCTATTGATATGAATTTGACTACATAGTCGCGATTCAGACGAGGTGGATCAGCTTACCGAGGCAAGTTCTAGCACAACTCACAGAAGTCCAAGGTCGCCGCCCATGAGGGAGTACAGCGTCCCCATCTCCGATTCCCCTACACGATCACCAACACGTTCACCCGAGTTTCAATACGATCCTTCACCCAGTACCTCTCAACGCTACGCATACTCCATGCTGCCACCACCCACGTCACCAGTCGTCCCCTCCACCATACCTCCACACTATTATGTCCCATCATCGCCTAACCAACAAGAAGGACCATCATGGACAAGCGAAATGTCTCCGTATGACGCACACCAAGGACCCTCATTTTCGTATCAATACCCCCAAGACGCTAGTCAGGGTTCCTACCAAGCGGGTGCCACGCACGAGCGGCACCTATGGACGAGTACGAGACGCAGTTCAGGCGTGGCAGAGTATCAAAGAACAAACATCGAAGGACACGCTTTCGGAGGGCAGGGATCGGATATGGGGTGGGGTGTTGAATGTCTCCGGCAAGGACAGCCACCCACGCCGTCGGACCCCACCACTATGACTTCCCCGCGTTCGCCCACCATGATGCGAAGGCAAGACCACACGCGTACACGTTCTGTCCCATCTACGTCCAACACGTGGCCTGAAGAACACCACGGGTCAGTACAGGTGCACTCTCCCCAGATGTACCATGCGGAAAGTCCTCCTCGTGGGGAATATCCCCCGAGTTCTAGCCGTATGAACCCCTACGAGGGCTCGGGTGGATCAGGTCAAAGGTCCTAAGGTCCCGCCAATAGTTTGTTTGACATGGTGGGGAAACGATCGACCTAATCCGGTCAATCGAGTAATTTGCTTCGCCCGGGACAGTTCATCGCACCGAGGCATTCATGATTTCTACCATCTCTGTACTGTATTTATCCTCGCCTCTCACGAATCATCAGTTTTGCAGTTCGGAACAAAACCGAGGGAGAACGTCTTACAGTCGCATGTAGACGAAACCCCTTCACCGTGATACAACTCGCAATAGATTTTTTCTGCTCTGCAGAGCTTACCGTTGGCTCGGGGTTTGACGCGATCAACAGATTAGACCGTCTTTCGTCAGGGTTCAGTAAAAACCGCGGCAGAATGGATATCCAAAATGAACGCCGGGGGGCAAGGGAGCAGTGCTGGTCTCGGGCGTTTGACCCACCACGGAGGAGCACCGTAACCTTTCTAAGCACCCGAGGCCAGGTTAGACGTCTAGAATTTAACTTTGGAAGGCACATAAAAATCATTTCTTTGGAAAGTCAGGGATGAAACGCCGCACATTGAGTACTCATCTTTGAACATCGAGTGATCGCCCAATTAACATTTTCTGTCCGTGTACTCCACCTTGACCGCAAGTATCCGGACTCGCAAATGCAAACCTGAAAGGTCGTGAACGTCTGTCGGTGTGTGGCATGCATGACGACACAGAAGGCAATTTTCAAACGGCTGGCGCTAAATGCCACCTGCTCCTTCCCCATTAGGACACACCACAAGGCCACATCCGATCCGCGCAAAAAAGACAAACGGAACCAATTTACTCCCATACCCTTGAATGACACATCCGGCGAACTCACTTGCATTTAACTTTACACAAGAGTATGATAGAGGTTGGACGGTAATCCTTATTAGACTCAACAGACTTTTGGTTAGTTTTCGAAGATCGGTCTTCTCGACAGTGTGCTACAACGGCTCGGCAGTATTTCAACCCACAATTACAATAACTTCAACAGTCCTACAAATTCAACCTGAAGCTACAGCCGGTTCATGTCCCAAACACAGGGAAGTCAAGAAACGAAGAAAGAGAAACGATAAAAAAAAGTGTCAAAAGAAGAGAAGTGAGCGCGAAGACGAAGATGGTTTGCAAAATCGCTGTAAATGACGCATTGCTGACTGATTATCGCAAAGAATTCATGGCCAAGCATCCGCGCATGTCCTGTCCGGCCTTTTACTATTCCTCCCTTTACATTCCATCTTCCCGCAATCCTGACAAGGGTTCACGCAAAATGCCCTTCCGCCCTTCCCTTTGCAATCATGTGAGCCGCATTTTACGCAATGCCTCACGCGCTTTTGGAGAGGTTCAGCCATGTTGTCGCTTTGTCCCTCCATCAAGCTGAACGTCCGCTTAAGCGTGTTAGTCCCTGGGGTTGCATGAGGCGGAGCGAAGTATTGGTATGGATAGGGGTACGTCAGGTAAGGCTGGTGAGGAGGTGGCGGCGCCGGTTGGGGGTATGGATGCGGGTGATGTACATATTCCATTGGTGCAGGCGGAGGTGGTGGTGGAGGGGGTGCGGCGACAGTTTGTGGGGGATGAATAGCCTCTGGACGCGAGGGCGAATGTCCGTTTACGTTACTTGGCCCAGCTTCAGCAATTCCTCCTCCGTTGTGTCCTCCATTCCAGCCTTCATGGAACTCCTCCACGTTTGATTTCTAAATCAAGGGAACCTGTGCGTGAGTGGGCGAGGCATAGCAAAATTTGAACGGGGATGACACTGCACCTCTTTGTCACCATTCAAATTCCCGTCGACCTCCTCTTCTTCCTCTTCGTCGGCTCCGTTACCATCACCTCCACCATTGCCGTCCTTATGTCCCCCCTCGTTGTTAGGCTTCGCTTCAGGCGGATGCATAGCAGGCATAGGAAACGCCCAAGGGACTTCATCTGGGACACCATCGACAATGCCCCTAATGACTCCGAGAATCGCATCCTTCCTCAAACCGGCACGCAATGAGGCGCGCACCATGTTCCAAAGGGCAATCGAGACACCCATCCCTCTCCAACTCCAGACTTCGAGACCAGTCCCCGAGATCTGGGGTCGCACCTGCGCCTTCCAAAAGTCGGGCTGGGAACTCATCCTTCAATTTGGAAGGCAGAGAACGTAAAATCGAAGCGTCCGTGCTCGCGAACTTACGTCCTTCCGACTGGGTGTTTGGAGGGCAGCAAACAGGCGAGACGCAAACATATTCACATCCAATAATGAAGAATGGTTTACCGAGATCATAAATTTTGAGAGGCCCAGAGACGATCCGACCTTTATTGCTGAGTGGCGAGGCACATGCTGGGCAAGCGATACCGTTAAACACGAGAGGCTGCGGATCCCAATACAAAAATCGATGTTCTGAAGGCGTTCTCGAGGTCGAAGCGGATGCCGTCAACGAGAAGTAGCCCGGGGACGAAGGAAGCCAGAAGGTTCTCAGAAGCGAATACAGAGTCGGGATTGCCGGTGTCGTGGCATTCTTATTGGCCGTTGCAAGGGACGCGAGGTGAGACTTGAACGCTTCCTCGACGCTGAGACCTCCGACTGAGATCGGGTTGGGTGCCGAGAGCGATGACACGAGCGTATGGAGGAAGATGTCGGGTCGAGTCCTCAGCAGTTCAGCCCAATTGTCTCGATCGAGAGACGGGTCAATGGGGAATGGAATCTGGGCAGGTGGACGACCTGCCAATGTTCCCAAAGCTGGCGCAGAAATGGATCCTGGCCACTGTTCTCCGAACGGAGCAATCTGAAAATTTCTTTGATGAGCTCGTGATGGACAAAAGGAAAATTGCAACGACGTACAGGGAATGGATAGATGGGAGAATCTTGAGGACCAGATCCGGAGGCAAATGTCCCGGGAGGTCTTTTCCTTGGTCGAGCAGCAGGTCTCTTTGGACCGACCGATCCGGCAGGAAGACCGTCTTTCCTAGGTCTCCCAACGGGACGCTTGACCTTCGGCTCCGCGTTGGGGTCAACAGGCTTCTTCACGCTTCCTTTAGGACGACCGGGACGACGTTTGCTTGGTGAATCCGGAGTGCCACTGACCGGGGCGTTTGGGTCAAGAGACGGTATGGGCAGGGAGGAAGGCGGCGGTGGCGGAGGTTGTTGCTGCGTGGGCGGTTGTGTGGGTGCGGGTGTGGGTTGAGGCGTAACATGTGCTACTTGGGTTTGTGTCGGAATTGCCTGGCTCTGTGATTGTTCTTGATGCATCGATGCCAAAGTACTTGTAAGGGAATGAATGGTAGCGGGAGTGGGATTTTCAACCATGTCTTTTAGCTTGAGACTGAAATAGTTATTGCCCAACGTCAATTCCATTCGAGACCGGATGCTGGGACAAAGAAAGGAGACACTTCAATGGTGTGGTTCAATGGATCAACGACATCTTGTCTGATGCGGACGGCGACAACATTTGGGCAAGACAAAAAGGAAACATTGAGCAGATCGCGGGACGAGATATGTCCGCCACCGAATACTGATGTTAGCTTCGCGGAAGAATCGACGCAAGGTTAACATCTAATCTGTTTTGCGCTGGTGGGGCATCTGATGTTCAACGTCAGGTCGAGTTCCAACCTCGTCGATGTGTCTTGAGCTCCCCATGGGGGTAACGATAGCTCTGCATGCGGGAAACGTGTAATTGGATGGGGGACAAAGACGAGAAGGGAGAGTGATGCTCCCGAGTAAGAGTTAGAAGGGGATAATATTGTCAAGGAAATGACCGCCAAAAAGGGAGTTGGACATATCGGACGAGGAAGGGTATTTCGAAGCTTCCGATAACCAGGCCAAAAACAGAATCCGAAAAAATGTGCTCACGGGTCGCTTTGTTTGTCTGATTTTTATTATAAAATCGAAGATGGGAGCGCAAGAGGGACGCAGGGCCCTGAAAACAAAAAATATCCGACGAGGAAGGGGTCGGTGATTTGGAAGGATTGTTTGCGTGCAAGGGATAATTTTTGGAGGCAAGTGGACTTGGGGGGAAGGTGAAAGGGAATCGACGGGGGTTGTCGGAAGGAGTTGTCCGTTGATAAGTAACCCTCCAGGCCTTACCAGACCATCTTTGGAAATTTATAATCGGAGTTACAACTCTCAAATCACCCAATCGCAGCTCTCTCTCTCCCGCACTCGACCCGCCCACGAGAAATGTGCAACGATCCAATCCTGTTCAGTCAGACCAGCTCCTTGCACCTGTTCCAACGAACAGGAAAGTGCTATGAATTGTTTCTACATTATTTCTGCAGCTGTCGTCGAACAAGTCCCATTTCGATGAAATTACAACACCGATCGTGATACCTCCTAATTCGTAATATGGTATGTTTTCTCCGCTTCGACTGCCGCGTACAAAACTCACAATGGTCAATCAAACCTCCACATCAGGCTTCCGAACTGATACTCACACACTCCCAAGCCCATGATTTTTTTCCATGGGACCCTTGTCTTCATTTTCGCTTTCCAAAATACGCTGCTGCCACCACCAGGAGGGGCCGCCCCAAAGTTGCCCCGAGATCGTGCCAAAAATAGTCCCTGATATCTTCACTGAGGTATTTGCAACCTGTCGGGTCCTCCTGTATTTTGTCTTCCTGCACCTCTGTGCATCTACAATCCAACACCAAGTCCCGCAGCGCGTCATGACGTTGATATGATACCATAAGGAAGGCCAAAATACATACTCGATAGGGCGGTGTCAAGTCTAGTCTCCTTGTGGAACGGTTCATCCAGAGCGTGACGTCACACAGGTGGCGTTTGCAGCAAGACAAACTGCACAATTGCCTTACGCTCATGCTAGTGGCGAGAATGTCCCAGTGTCTCCCTCTCTCAACACGAAGACCCGTCCCACACGTTTCCCGCCTCTTCTTCTGAGATCGTCCCTCACATACCCCCATCATGACTTCTAACTTGGCATTGAAGGCGGGCAGGAAGCTCTTTGAGAAGCATGTCCAATCTTATACCCCAGTGGACCCAATGTACGAGAATTATACGGATGCCAAGGGGAGACAGAAGAGGAGGAGGGTGAGTAAATCATTTCAACCCTCCGAACAATTCTACCCATCACACGGATGATCTGTGGAGCTGACTTGCCTTCCATCTTTTTTGCGTTTTTTTTTCTTCTGGTTTTTCTTATCTGTAGAGACAATTACCCCCAGGTCTCTCCTCACGGGATGCCAAAATCCTGAAATCCGTCCAAAAACGAGCGCACTATCTTGACAAAGGCTTCAGCATCTGTGGCCTTCGATTCGGATGGACATTCATCATCGGTACGTACGACCGCCCGACTCCCTGCCTCTCTCCAAGTCTGTCCCTCCCCACCTATCACCAGTCTGGTCACAGTGAGGCTACCCCAGCCAGAGACGAGGGGAGAGGCCATCTCAAGCCGTCTTCTCCGGAATTTCAGCGGTCATCATATCGCATAGCGCGAACCTCCGGACCCAGTTCTTCAGCTTACTGATGCGAATGTCTTGTGCATGTCTCGTGTGACCCCACATAGGTATCATCCCAGGCGCTGGAGACGCAGCAGATGCCGCACTCAATTACATCCTCGTCGTTCGCAAAGCCCGCAAAGCCGAGATTCCCTCATGGCTTCTCCGCAAAATGCTCCTCAACAATGCCGTATCCGCTGCGGTTGGGTTTGTACCGATTGTCGGGGATATTATATTGGCGGCGTATAAGGCGAATTCGAGGAATGCGGCGCTTTTGGAGGAGTTTTTGAGGATTAGGGGAGAGGAGTTTTTGAAGATGGAGCATGAGAGAGAGCAGAATCCGGAGGAGATTAGACCGGGGGCTGGGAGGGAGAAAGGAGAGGATGTTACTGGGAAGAGTGGTGTTGGCGTTGGATGGTTCAGGAGGAGGAGTAAAGGGAAGGGAAAGGCTGTTGCTCCTAATCCAGGCACGCAGAGGGACAGTCGGTTCGTTGAAGATATCGATGCGGAGGTTACGGAGTTGACGTTGAAGAAGGACTGATTTTATGAGATAAACGCTTTCTCCAGAGATGATATAATCTACGGACATTTCATGGACATTCACGAGTTCTTGGTTAATGATATACTTGTTGCAGTACTAGTTGTAATTTTCTTCTTCTTCTCGTCTTACATCGTATATGGCGATACCCACTCGGTGACGAGATGTTGCGATGCTTGCATGTTCTGTAGTTTACACACCAGTGCATCTCCTACTACAACACTCGTTCGTTGCTCATCATCAACATCACTTCGTTCTCACTTGGAAATGCGGTCCTAGAATCAACTCAACATGATGGTCGTTATAATCATTGTTATACGAAATGAATCAGGTCAGCCGCTTCTCGCCATGATTTCAATCCTGACGACGGATTTCCGTATAATCTGAATCGAGCCCACATGGCAGCCTCAGTCTCTGCGGGTTACATACATATATATTTAAATAGACTTCTCATCTCACTACTTACTCGAGTATTGTATTGTATTGTGTATGTTTCCGGAGTATCACTCTCGGAACAATTTGTTACTTCACGCGGACTGACATAGTGTTGAAATGCTTCCGAAAGGAAGACCACTTCGTTGAACGTCACCGTAAAGTAACGGTTTCTCACAGATCCCATACAATCATGACGTCTTTTCAATTAAGTATATTTCATTCATTGTCGTACTGGTTATTAAAGAAAAATGAATTATGAGAATCAATTTAGCCAGCTAATTGATCTCAGGAATTAAGAAAAGATTATTGTAAAAAAAGGTTATTAAGAGAATCAATGTCCATTGCGAACGATTCTCAGTAATTGGTGGATGTTGTGACACCCATAAGTCAAAGACGGACTTCGGGTGAAACAAGCAGCGCCATAGGTAAATACCTCTCCTCCTCCCGCTCATCCCTCGGCGAGAAAGGATGGAAATCAATCTCGGGATAAGGCGACCCCAAAACCTCCACGACGTCATCCCTATCATCAATCGGGAAGGGAGAAGCCTCCGATGAGGGAGATGAAAATGCCGGCGTGGAAGGCGGAACGGTGGGGAAGTGGACTGGGAGAGGAGAGTGGGTGAAGTATGTGGGGCAGAGTTGCTCCTCGTCCTCGACTTTGGCGATGTGGTGAGCCATGAGTCGGGTGAATGATGGACGATGGTATGGGAGGAGAGGTTGGGATGGTGGGATTGGGAGAGGGCGATTATGGATGCGAGCATAGTCGCTATCATGATGAGGATTAGGATTAGATGAAGAAGTATTAGATGATTCGGTGGTGGTGGTGGTGGTATCAGTGAGATCGGGAGAGGAGGCATTAGGACGAGTGTTATCGTCGAGGAATATGCCTAATCGGCGCAATGCGCCAACTCGGAGAGATCGAAGTTCTGCTTTAGTAGGCTGTTCGATAGTAACAGCAGCAGACTAAAAGACAAGATACGATGAGCACCGCGCATATATTGAGAAAATGCGAAAGAACAAACCTTGGAGTCATCTCTGAATGAGATATGGAGATCGCCCGTCGGAAGACCAAGCCCCAAGCCGACTTTGTCGACTTTGACTTTGGGGGCCATCTTAGGTCTTTCGATGGGACCAGGGACCGGCCCTGTATTATTAAAGATGACCTCATCGCCACCGCAGGTGAACGATGAGCGTCGAGAAGGAGTAGTATCACTCGGACCAGCCGAGTAGAAAGCAAGGGCGAATGAAGAGAAAGTGGTAGAGTGCATGTTAAAGTGTTTAGAGTAAAGTGTTGTGTAGTGATGATGATGCTGATACGAGTTCAAGTTGTTTCTGAAGTTCGTCTTCATCCTGCTCACCTTTTATGCATTTCTGGAGGTAGGGTGCGGGAGTTGACGTAGATTGCGAAGGACGTTTCGTGGGCGGGTCCATAGAGCTCATAGGGCGAATAGTTGTGCGAGAAGGGTGTTCCGCGCCCGACGGTTTCCCAATCTAGCACGACCGACGCTCTGCATGACCTTCCGAACAACGAAACGTCAAGTATTTTGTCGTAGACCGGCGGGAGATATGAGTTGACGTCGGTTGAGTGGTGGTCAAATTCGTGATATTCCTTGATAGCCTGAGAATCCTTGCGATCGTGCCCAGCGGAGACAACGAGATCAGTTTGATTCACCAGGAGAAATTTGATTCCGAGTTCAATCAGAAATTGGGCTGTTTGAAGAGACCGACGGTTTTCTGATCAAATACTTCCCGACCGCAAGACGTCGGGCGCCCCATCGTTGAATCGCGAAAGTAAGGCATGCCGGCTGAGCAGAGGTTCGAGACAATACGGTTTCCGGTCTGAGTGGGGATCCTCACACAGACAGTGGGCCAATTCGAAAACTGGCCAGTTCGAGACCGAGCGAGCAATGCCGTTGCCGCCATCGCGTGTTGGACTGCTGGAAACCTGACCTTGTCGACGTCGCTCCGAGTTGCAAGAGGCAATGCTAAGCTAGCCTTGCTAATCATCCATGAGCGCGATCGACCCTGGATTGCCCAAGTGCGGCATTTAATCGAGAGTGAGTTGCGCACCAATGAGCGACCTCAGGCAACATCGTCGGCCGGGTTAAATGGGGTTACCCCTGGTGCCGCTGCGGGATGGGTGTCAAATTAATGTCAAGTGTGCTAGCATTTGCTTTTCCTCGGGTTCGCGTTTGAGCAACGTGGGCGGTGATAAGTTGTACCTTGCCAAGATTCCGATAGAGTCACCATCGATTGGCTTGGTACAGGTGGTCGTGAATGAATGTCTGTGGTTGTGCTGGGATAGTGAGGATCGGTGAATAACTTTTGCGAGATGGGCTATTTATAATTCGAGGACAGTGTGCCTTTGTGTATGTCGAAGAAAGGCGAAATGTGGGATCCAAGGACATGGTGTGCATATGGGCGAGGATAACCGGAGGATTTCCATGACGACTCTCAGTCTGGGCTGTGGTATTTCCTAAACGGGGATGGTGGCAACTGTGTAGGTCGCCATCAAGCTGGGCGTCTGCAAAGCGAGGCAATTTCTTGAGTGTTGGCACTCTTCGTATATTAGATGACGCCTGCCAGTCGTTCCCCCGTCCAATCTCTCATTTTTCTCCCCTTCCTGGGTTCTTGAGGAAGCAGGGTATCCCTTTCTCTCTTACTCGCCTCCAGGCACCCACATTCGTTTATATATCTCCCTTCGTTCAGTCTCTCCTTTGCTGCAGATACTCTCTTCGCCGCCGACCAAGGTATCCTGAACGATGGTCTCCTCAATTTCACTTTGTCTCGCTATTGCAGCGTTGACACCCCTCGCCTCTGCTCACATCGGTACGTTCCATCGGTTTCTGGTCATTTCCTCGAGCCATCTCATCCGAGGTTGTTCCTCCAGCTTTCTGGCACAAGAGCATGTTCGGCTTCAACGTTACGGCGGAAACGTTCTCATACGATAACCGCCCTCAAACTCCTCTCCAAGATTACACCTTCAAGCAGTGGTGGTTCGTGAGTATCTTTCTCTCTCTTTCGACGGAAACGCAACCTGTGCCTGTTGCCGACGAAAATCGTTCGAGTGCGCCCGTTCCGTCGTTTCCCATAGGGACACCAATCGNNCGACTAGGAAGCGAGCTCTAGCTTTGATTGCCCCATAACGCGTCATGGACTGCGGATCTGATATACCTTCTCCCCTTCGAATCCAGCACGGTCACC
>JANAWD010000670.1:0-21344 GCA_027627245.1 Meripilus lineatus | reverse complement strand
GGTTGGACGGGCCCGTCGATTCCAAAACCGATTCCTTGCGATGATTCATCAGTCCACGCCATCCCCTTCTCTCTTTCATGATTTGCGGCCGATAAAACATTGCTTTTATATCTGAAAATTTTCCACTCCTTTGATATACAGTGACTGCACCTCAACAAATCTCAACTCGCTTCCAGGACTCGGGATACAGAGACATCGATGTCTCGTTCCGCATACTCCGCTGCACGCGATCTAATCCTCCACATCTACCCCATTCTTCGCTCTGCATTGCTGGTTGTCGCCATCTCGATTGAATAACACGATGCAGGCATTCCGCAGTGGACGTCTGTCGTAGACATATCACAGATCTCGCCGCTGCCAGGATGTCCAAGGTAAATGATACACTCCTGTCTACTCTCTTTTGAGAGGGTGAGTGCACATATTTAGCTTCACGACGCGTTCCCTGTGCGATCCGGGGTTGTGAGACAGCTGTTTCACCCTACATCCATCCGCCTCATTTCCAGCATAGGTACAATCTCGTGCTGTGTTTATGGATCACCATGGAATCGGGCAATTCCACTTCTGTCCACAACCACACTGTTCTGATGTGGCAGATTTGTTGCTACCGATGATATCACCCCAGATCAAACATGGTACTGCGCAATTCAACATCTCGTACCCAATCGGAAGTAAAACATAATCATGGGTACATTCCATTAGGGTTCCGTTGGCCCTACACATCATAGGGTTCAAGTCATTGGTGATACTTCCTTCCTGCGAACCCTGAGGGTAGGGTTTGGCCTGGTTGTGCCAACCACCGAGTGAAAGACTCCCAGACTTAGGTTGGTTCGGATATGATCCCAGTCCAGGTTCTATCTTGTGAGATTCCCCATTACTCTTCGTGATTTCAGGTTTGAGCCCCTTTGCCTCTACACAGGGAGTGGCCTTCACGAGTGGAATCTCACAATTCTCGTTTTGGTGCACCGTTCCATCAACCGCGCCAAGTTTGCGATTATCAACCAGTGGCGTGCTTCCCCTAGGTGCGCGAGCTTCCGTCGCTGATGTAGTCGAAAAGAGCATCGCTCTTTCTTCTCTAGATAACCTAGTTCTCAGCGTGGCAGCTGCGTCCATCGAGGCTTCAGGTTATGATCATCTACATGTTGCATCTCAATTGTCAAAACTTCATTTGGCGAGGTTTGGCACCGGAGTTGTCTTCAATAAAAGGAGGGCCTTCAGCGGCGTTCTGAGTCCTCAGGCTTCAGCGCTCTACCGATTATGTCCAACGTTGCTGGAATCCCATCATAGTGCGCACTTTCGCTCGATCACACTCTCAGTATCTCTACTGATCTACGAACAGCTACCTACCTGACATCATTGCATGTAGTACGTTATGTCCATCCAATCCCTGCAGTTGAACTCCGCTTACCACGATTCATCACAGTCCTCACGGTATACGATGCCCTACTCTTACTATCTCGCGAAGTAGATTGCATTTGGTCTCGGCGCTTCAGCCTAGTATCCGCCCTATATGTATTACAGCGCTATGGCACACCTCTCCAACATATAATGGAAGTCATCCTCTCGTTTTGGATCCCAGGGAGCGCGGATGTGAGTTTTCAGGCTTGTCTTGGTCGGCCAAGCTCAATTTCTCACCAGAGGTCCACTACTTTGAGCTCCTCTCTCATCGGTCTATTTTCTGACACAAAATCTACTGTTTTCAGCTGTAATGGTATCAATTGGGTATATTCGATTCTCGCAGTCTTGATTTTGGTGTCAAGCGCTGGTATGATCTCTGGTTGATTGTGGAGCGTCTCATAGCTGAATCCGAGTCTGACAGTGTTCTCTGCTCTGCGCGTTTGGGCAATCTACGATAAGAGATTGTTTCCACTCCTAGTGGTGTTGGTTCCGGGCCTTTTTATTCCGGCAGTGAACATCGTACATTTCTATCCCTCTTTGTCCACGCGGGCTCACAACGAGCATGACTTGTTTTATACTAACATTACTTTGTGCTAGTACAATTTCAGCCTCGTATCTTGGTGGTCCGTGGATCCGCAACTCGGATGTCTTGTAAACGTGTCCAGAGAGCAAAATCCAGCGTGAGTTACATCTCCTGGGCAAGTAGCAGCGCTTTGACATGGCTTCCTCTTCAGTCGTATGTCAGACGCGTAAGCGGTCGTTTGCACATCTGACTTGATTTCGCGTAGTTCCCATCGTGGTACGATCCGCTGCAATTTTGATGGATGCCCTGGTCTTGGGTATAACGTGGTTTAAAACCGCGAGCCTTATGACAATGGCGCGACGTCTCAACACGAAGGTGACACTGGCTACTTTGCTCATACGAGATGGTATGACGGTATGACCATATATTGCTCTGCGTACCAGACTAACGGATTCAAAGGAACGATATACTTCGTGTATGTTATTCTACTCCTCAAGTTGTCTCCCCCTCACAATTTCCAGACTCCTCTTGGCTCTGAATATAATCTGTGCTATCTTCGACACGTTGCCCTTGAGCACTCAGTTTGTGGAAGGCGTGAGTTCCTTCCTGTGCATGGGGCAGTGTTTGGATGCTCTGATAGTTGATCTAGGGGGCGACCTTCGTGATTTCTTTTCAAGATGGGTGAGTACACTCCTTCGTAGTGTTTTCTTTTAATTGACGTACTTCGTGACAGCCTCAGTTCTATCCTAATATCCAGGTTTATTTTGGACCTTCGCGAAGTATATACGTCAAAAGATCAAGAGAGCAACAACCCAATGTCGTCTGTGAGGTTTGCGTCTCAGTTATCGGGTAACATTGGAGCCCCGCTGGGAGAAGCTCCCGGGTCTCGTAGCGACGACGACGCGATCGAAAATATTCCGGAACCAGTATATGTTTCAGAGGATCCTCTTGCGGAGGGTCTTTTCCCGAGCGCTTCAGAACGAACTGAGAGGCGAGTCAGTTTCTCGTATTTGGGTAGGCCGTTATTTTGACAAAGAATAGTATCGAAACTCCAGGGGCCTTGGAAACACGCAAGGCCGAGTCTTCCACGCATGGCGTGTAAATCTCAGAAAGATAATCAGAGACCGACATTCGGTCCCACCGTCCGTAGTAGATTCAAGGTGTTGACATCTGGTCCGCAGGATGCTCAAATGCTCTTTTCGTATTATAGATTTGATTGAGTTCAGTATCTAGAGTTTGATTCACGTTATCTGTTATGAACGACCTGTGCATATCTCGGTCAGAACCTATCTTTCTGGCATAGGGATATCAATATGATAGATGTATGGAAAAGATTCGGGCAATGTTCACCTTTGTGCTGAGATCATGAGCATTATCGCAGCATACGTCTATAGTAAGGACGTGCAAAACTCCAGCCAGGACAATGGTGCAACTCTTGTGACTCATCAAAGCTCTCGAAGTACAACACTCAGGCTCGCGAACAAATGGCACGTCAACATCAACCCAAAACATATCCATCGTGGAGGCGTCGCAGTTTCCTCGTGAGATTCTAGTTCAGGGGCGGGTACTTGGTATTCCTAAACCTGTGGTGACAAAGTAGAGGGACCCAGGATTGAATGCCATTGCGTTGCTGGAAGAGACTCCGCGTTGTCCCGGGCTCGAGGCTTCCGGAAGTCCCCGGCATTTATTTTGCCGAAAACATGTAAAGCTTGGACGTTACTGTCACCTGCGGTACTGGTGAAGTCGGAGAGCACAACGGTAGGGAGTTGTTTCGCATGTCCAAGAGGATAGGCTCTGGATGATATGTCGAAACGGAGAGGTAGATATCTCCCTGGCAGAATAAATGGCTCCCGATCAACAATCGCGGCTTCGGCCTGCGCTCAAGCCTGTTCTATTGGAGTCAACCAAAAATTGTACACTCTGCGTATGTCCGACTACCCCTCCTCTCTTTCATGATGTGCCGCAGAGAAACTATAACTTCTATCTCTGACATTCGAACTCTCCAGCGATTGCGTCTCAAGGAATCTCAACTCGTAAGAGACACTCAGCCTGATGTCGGTTGTCGGGATCCAGAGATATCGACTCGGATGTCTCATTCCACGAGCGATACTTCACTCTATCTCAACTACGAATCTGTAGTTGATGTAGATATGAAGAAATGGAGACTACAACGATACTTGTCGCTATCTTGACTCAATCACGCGATGCAGGTATTCCCCCGTGCACATCTGTCGTAGCTATTCATAAAACTCTCACAGATCTCACCGCTGCCATGGTGTCCAATGCAAATAATACTCTCATTCATACTCTATTATGAGAGGCCGAGCGCGTGCGATGCCAGAGATCTGGTTCCATGATGCGCGCTCTGCGTGACCTGGGACCCTGAAACAGTTGTTTCAACCCGCATACATCCTCCTCCTTTCCAACATGGGTACAATTTCCTTCTGTATTCACGGGCTCTTAGTCCGAATCATGTAATTGGCAAATTCCACTTCTATAAATAAGAGTGGTGCCCGAGACTGTACTTTCCGATTTGACAGATATGTTTTTGACGACAAGTTCGCCCCAAGTCAGCTATGGTACTGGCCATATCAACTTCTCGGACCCGATTGGAAGCAAACTTGATTGCTCATAATTCCTTCCTGTGAACCCTGAGGTGAGCTTCCGCCTGGTTGTACTAATAGCTGAGAATACCTCAATGATCAAGACTCCCGGACTTACGCTTGTTCGGATATGATCTCAGGTCAAGCCTATCTCGGAGTATTCGTATTCTTCGTGAATTCAATTTCGGGCTCCTTACCATACCTTTGTTCACAGAGTGCCTTGAGTGGGAACTCACGATTCTCGATTTGGCGTTCGCTCAGCCAACGGCGCCGAGTTTGCGATTATCAGCCAGTGTCGTGCTTCTACCGAGGTGCGTGAGTTTCTATTGTTGATGTAGTTGAACAAGGACATCGTGATTTCTTCCCTGGATTGCCAAGTTCTCAGCGTCACAGGTATGTCCATTGACGCTTCAAGTTTTGATTAGTTACATGTTTTATCCTCATTGTCAAAGCCGCAATCTACAATAAGGGATGGCTTCCACTCCTATTGGTGTTGATTCCGGGCATATATATTTCGGCGATTAACATTGTATGTTCCTCTCCCTTCTTCGTTCATGCTGGCTCACAATAACTATGACTCGTTATGTTGATGTTACTTCGTACTAGTACACTTACACCCTCGTATCTGGGTGGTTTGTGGATCCGCGACTCGGATGTTTTCCACGCCAGTCCAAAGTACATCCAACGTAAGTTCCGTATCCTGGGCAAATAAGCAGCCACTCTGACATAGCTCTCTCTTCAGTCGTATGTCAGATGCTTAGGCACCCCTTCGCACATCTGACTTCGTTTCACGTAGTTCCCATTGTAACACGATGCGCTGCCATCTTGATGGATGGCCTGGTATTGGGTATAACGTGGTATAAGACTGCCAGTCTCATGACAATCGCGCGACGTCTCGACACGAAGGTTACACTGACCACTTTGGTGGTCCGAGATGGTATGACGGTATTACCACAATGTTACTTTGCATACCCAACTAACGGATTCAACTTGAAAGGAACGATCTACTTCCTGTATGTAAGCACTATCCCTAAAGTTGCCTCCACCTCACAATTTTGTAGGCTCCTCTTGGCTTTGAATATAATCTGTGCAATCTTTGACACGTTGCCCTCGGGGAATTCACTTGATGACCAGGTGAGTTCCTCCCTGCACATGGGCAGTGTATGGGCACTTTAAACAAATGACCTAGGGGACCTTCGTGATTTCTTTTCAAGATTCGTAAGTATACCCTCTTTGACGTGTTTTCTCTAAAACTGAATGTACTTCGTAACAGCCTTAGTTCAATACTCATCTCCCGGTTCATTTTGAATCTTCGTGAGGTATACACGTCGAAAGATCAAGAGAGCAACAACCCCCTGTCATCTGTGAGGTTTGCATCTCAATTATTCGGGGTAACATTGGAGCCCCCTGGTTGGGAGAAGGCTTCCGGGTCTCATCGTGCCAGTGGTGATGATGCAATCGAAAATATTCCAGCACCTGTGTACGTTTCAGAGGATCCTCTTGCGGAGGGTCTTTTCCCAAGATCATCAGAACAAATTGAGAGGCGAGTCAGTCATTTGTGTTCGGAGAGGTCGCTATTTTGACAAAGAGCAACAGCGAAACTCCAGAGGCCTTGGAAACACGTCGGGCCGAGTCTTTCACGCTTGACGTGTAAACTATAACAGGTTAGGCATCAAATCAAAGTCCAAGTCTCTCGCTCCCGAGTAGAGACAAGATTGTTGGCATCCAGCTTCCGTCATTCGGCTCGAGTGTTCCATTCTTATGTTACTGACTAATGATAGGGTTTCGTCAGTGTTCGATTGATGCTATCTATTATGAGCAACCTGTGCATTTGTAGATCTGTGATCCTCCTTTCTGGTATAGATATCTCAACATGATAGACTCGGATGAATGAAACAGATTCTGGCAATGCTCAACTTTGTTCTGAGATGACAAGCAAAAAAGGCAACAAACGCGTACATACGAATCTGATATAATGTACAACAAATACCAAGCCATACAGATTGAGGGTATGAAAGAAGTTGATATGGAATCTCCCCTACCGTCGTTGTTTGAGGTTGAAGCGAACGTGATTAGCATAAATCTCCCTCAATCTTTCGCGGACACCCTCGAGACCAATCTCTCCGCAAGTGGGTTTTCTGAGAGAAATCGTAGGCTCTGGGACGTTATCAGCTGCGTTCGTAATCCATATGTATGCTCCCTCCAAAGGTGCATCAAGATTCCGGGCAACCTATGATGCAAACCTCGGGGAAGAAGCTGGATTGTTGCTAGATTCGTCCGATTTGTGGACACTGCGAAGATCAAGAATAGACCATAATCGAGAATCGAGCTAATTCCGGAAGTTTTACGAGCCTGATATTGTGGAGCTATGAAGCAAAATGTCATACCCCGATGGAAACGCAGTGTACTAAGTACTCTGTGGATTCAGTACAATATCAATCAGTTAGCAGCGCCTCAAATAGACGGTACAACTTGAAGACGCACCCTTCCAATATCTTCAACACCGGAATAGTATCAAATATTGATATCGCTTGCTAGTAGAAGTTTTAAGACTGCGAGTCGCAAAAATTCAAGAATGGGAATCATTAGCTTACAGGTAAATCGTTCCTGGTTCGATCCAAATAGAAAATCTGAATGTACCATTCGAAGCATCAAGCTGTGAAACGGTCTTACAGTATTGATGGCAGGCACACAGAAGCTAGGTATAGTAACCACATTCGTCCGCAGATAGTCACTAGCCCAAACTCGTAGAGGTACCACTGTTGCAAATCCGGAATCAGTGCTCGAAAGGGGGGACAAGATTTCCGTGATGCTACGATACCTGTGGGTGTCGATCTGAGTATGTGTACATCTCGGAATGTGGATAATGCCCCCCTTTGTAGTCGTAGGTCCGAGGCGTATCCTAATTTCGTAGGGAGAGAACATGGGAATTTGACGTAAAAGCTTGAAGTGAGTATCCGTGGTACGCATATGTCAACCATCAGTATGAGAGACAGTTGGGCGGTGTGGACGATGAACCTATCCAGCCGCCACACCAGAAGAATGCAGGGCAAAAGCCAGGAGCGGACTTGAACTGAGGGATATCCAGGTTCTGCAATGGGCCTTAGCTACTGGAACATGCAGAGATATCATGAGAAACGCGCCTGATGCATAGCACGAGTTGCTCAGATGCATATTGAAAACACAGTTATCCGAACCTGGGAGGATTGCCGGCCATTAGGAGCACTCATTCTCGAGATGTGAACAAATGATGACACAGCACATGAGGAGACAAATGATCGTAGATATATGGTGGATCAAAAAGAGAATGGGAGAATTCGCTTGCCCATGTCTTATAGAGAGTCATGCGCTTAAATGAATTTGCGCCAACTGGCGAAAGATCCTAGAACCACTTTTCCTTGCATTCCAATGTCTTTCGTCCTGACACGAAGAACTGTAGGCGAAGCTTCCATGCGGGCCTCCAGACCTGGACAGGCCAAGAATACGCGTCAGAACAACATGAGAATAAGGTGCGAATCCGGAGGGACTTACAGTGGTTAGTGCTATGTAATTGGCCACGACCTTATGCCCACGAGGAACAGGGCAATGAACAGAAGCCTAAAGAACTTCGGCAATGCCTTTCCTATACACTCCTCAGGCTCTCCGTTCTGTTGCTCTGAGGACCCTGGAAGAGGTGAGATGCTGTGGCAAGGACTCCGGTGACCAAGGTCTTATCTATCTCGGAGGCATCACAGTTTTCTCGTGAAAGTCTAGCTTTAGGGCGGAAACTTGGTATCCCGTAACCTGTGCCAGTAGTGACAAAGCAGAGCCAAAGGAAGCAGGTGGAACAAGGGATTGAACGTTGCGTCGCTGGAAGACACTCGGTGGTGTGGAGGGTTGCCGGAAGTCCCCGGCAAGTGACCGGCATCGATATTGCCGAAGACGATGTCTGCAAGCGGCCCCCCCAAAAAAGTTGGCAACAAGGCTTGGAAACTGCTCTCAGCTTCTCGCAGCAGAGTCGCGGGGTCACGACCGTTGAGCATGGTTTCCGCAGGTACAGCGAGAGGAGCTCTTGATGAGGCGGTGACACGGAGACAGATCTGGATGGATGGGTAGGGCGAGCCAGAAATAGCCTTCCCAACCCATGATCACACGCACCAGAACAATATAGCTCATCCCCTCCATCTCGACTTGGTGTAGCGGGGACCACGCGCGAGAGAAGAAGGAGAGAAAGAAGAAGGGGACGAGTTGTCTGAGCTCGTGTCTCGCCCTACGATAAGAGCGAGGCAGGTATGATGGATAGATGTTGGCCGCGAGGTGACTGATAGGAGAATCGAGGAGATGAGGAGTCGGGAGGTCGTCGGCACAGAAAACCAGAAAGACGATCACACGGAACGTCGTTCACGAGTAAAATGTACCTAGAATAGAAAAATCAACGTTACTCGAATGAAACGAGGGCTCACCAAGTCTAGCGTGGAAGGGGATAACCCGAGGAACCCTAAACGGGGATTATACCTCGAAGACAGAGCCTCTGCCACAAGGAATGATGGAGAGCAAAAAGGGAAATCAAACGCCGTAACACGAGTATACACGTATAGAGTAATCGTAGTCCAAGATAATCGTAGTCCAGGGTATTCGTAGTCCGAGAGATACACGTTATTCGATATTCTGAGTCCTATAGCTCGAGTTTTCGTAGTCCAAGTAGAGAGAAAAGGAGTCTGATGATGGGATCGCGGTTTTCACACAAGAAGGGAGAGTTTCGCAGGTAAACGGGCGTAAAGATTCCACAAGGACACGAGACTCAGTCTTATATACATGATCAATATCTAAACTAAAAGAGAAGAAGAACAGAATAGAAGAAATTTGAGAGGAAGTGTAAAAACAAACATGAAATCGGGAAGGTGAATTGTCAAAAATAGAAACCCTCGTCGCTCTAATCTATCGCTCATCTTCCGATTCTTAACTAGGCAACGATCAAACGTCGACGTCTATTTACTTGACGCGGCTGCTCCCCCAGCACAGCGCGGACGGTCGAGCGTTTGTCGCGATCCCAGCCTCGAATCTTCAGGAGATTGACGGAGTTCGAGTGATCCGGGCAGGAAATGGGCTACTCGTCCCATTCCTGGATAGAATGATGCTAAAAATGGGATGTAGAAGTCAAAAGAACCAGAGGAAGGCGACAGATCAAAAAGAAAAAAGAAAAAGAATCGGCGGCAAATGATCACAGACAAATGAGGAAACATAACCATATTTGGAGAGACGCGCGGAGGTGAGTCCGAAAGGAGAAAGAAGTGATGAAAAAGGAAAAGAGACCGAAAAGGAAAGAGAATAAAAAAGGAAACACAACCCAAAGTGGAAAGCGTACGCATTGGGAATAATCCTCGGCCATAGCGCCGTGCCCGAACCTCGACACAAAATTCTTCGACTCCACTCCATCACTCAATCACCCTTTTCCTCGACCCTCTTACCCCACGACACTTGGACCGTGACACAACACAATATCGAGCATGGCGGGGCTGACATTGCAGCGCTGGGATGGTATGGTACACATAGAGTGAGTGCAATTTCACATCAATTTGAACAATCTTGTTCTCTCGATTGAGCCCAAGCGACAAACCAGTTTCCGTTGTTCGATTTGTTCATGGAGCATGATTATAATCATGATCTCTATCCTTGAAGGCCTGACCATCGCTTTCCGTTTCAGGGTCAAGTGTGAGAACTGAAAAGGTGGCATCTCACGAGGAATGGCGAGTATTAGTCCCGTCAGGTAAGTCAGATATCTCATTCCGACTCGTCTCTGGAACCATTCGATATAGCTCAGATCTGTGTCCGACTTTGCCTTGCAGAGCAGGAACTCCGCGCTGCCTATATTGTGTGGACGCTCAACCGTGGCATGAAGAACTCCGGTCGCGGGCTACTCCCAATATACCTCCTCCTTTCCATCGTCTGCTGCACCCAATTGAAAGGGTGGACCAAAACGGTGTGTATTATCGCTTGAGTCAGAGGATCTTTCTATCACTTCATTCTATCTGTTGGTCGTCGAATCTCACACTCTCCCTGATATCCAGGGTTCCTCCATAAGATGCCCCTATTCGTAAGTTTTTCGCCTTCTTTTCTGATCATCTCATCCCCTGTTTAATTTACCTTGATGATAGAGGCGGCTTGCTTGCGACACAAATTTACCGTGAGCTCCTTGGGTTGTACTGTTCTATAGCAGTACGACAACCTTCTTGACTGTGTAGAACCAGCTTCTGTTTATGGCGGTTATCAAAATTTACACCTCGTCCATGGCGACCATATCCCATATGTATCACGCCAGGATCTTTCATCTGTATCATTTGTATGGAAGATTTCTTCTGGATATCTTGTCTGAACGTGGTGTGTATTAAATCCTCTCGTTCGTCTCTTGTACATAACATTTGAACGTTCTACATTTGCCCCACTATGTTCCTCAGCTCTACCGACCAATCTCATTTCGCTGGTGTCCCTCCAGTGTACGTATTTTCCCCGTGATTCGGTCAATAACTAATATTCGCGCTATAGCTTCCTCACAGATGTTGTTGGCCTCGGTCAGTCAAAATCAACTCATGTTCATAACATTCTGACCCAGGGACCAAGCTCTCACATTATATGATATCACACTCTCTATGTCCCGAGAAGTCGATTGTATATGGCGTAGGAGTTTCGGCTTCCCGGCCATCCTATACACGACGCAGCGATATGGATCCTGTTTCCAACACGGGCTAAATCTCATTCTACAGTTTTGGGTGCCACGGTCAATAGGCGTACGTACAGTGCGTTTATGCTGGACTTGAACATAACTAATATCCTACGAAATAGAGGTAATAAGTTCAACATAGTACGGACTATGGATCTATCATGACATCCCATTCTTCAGTTGTGAAGGTCTTATGATCTTGTTTATGATCTTGAATGTCTTGGAGGCGATGTCAACTGCAGGTATGCTCGCATCCTTCTTGATTTTGACGCCGTTCCGAGTCTCAACCTCTCAGCGATATCGACTCTTCGAGTCTGGGCAATTTCGGGAAAACGGTGGATTCCCATCCTGACAGTCTTCGCCCTCAGCGTGTTTGCACCAGTTGTCAATATCGTACGTGTCAAAGAATCATTTGCTCACAAGGATGTACAAGTGACCCTCTCGCCAAGTACCATTTCTCAGTGACAAGGGCACTTTCTATTGATCCAGTAGACGGGTGTGTCTGGTATTTGATCCGTGAAGTGCCCCACACGTAAGTCTCAAACCTAGATCTGGAATTTTCCTTGATATTTGTCGTAGTTGTAGGCCAGCATTATCAGTCTACTGAGAACCAGTACATTACTCATCAATCTGGACTTTCAGTGCCGATCATAACACGAAGTTCTGCGATAGTGGTGGATCTTCTGGTCCTCGTAGTAACATGGAGCAAGAGTGCCACCATTAGAAGATTGGCTCGTGTCGCGGATGTCGACGTTTCAATCACCACTTTGCTCCTTCGGGATGGTAGGTTGATACAACCCCCTCAACCGTTAATTCGTATGAATAACTCGGAATTATCCAATAGGAACAATCTACTTCATGTACGTGAGCGGTCTCAAACAGCAAGGATCTCATCGTAGACGTTCTTCAGATCTCTTTTGGCCGTAAACATCATTTGCGTTGTTTTTGACTCCGCTCCTTCTCAAGGCGGAGTGAGTCCAAAGTCGTCGGATGTCGGATGTAGCTAACATTTAGGATCTTCACAGGATATCGGCACCTTCTTCATATCGTTTGAAATTGCGTATGTCATGGATGCTCATCCATGCCGTCATATCCTAACGATTATCAACACTAGCATCAGCTCTATTCTCCTGTCTAGATTTTTACTCGATCTTCGCAGCGTCTATACACCAGATACCCGTAGTCAGAACACCTCCTTATCTTCAGTCAGGTTTGCATCACAGATTGTAGGAAACCTTGGCGCACCTTTGGAAGAAGAATCGGCATGGTCGACAAATGCAGCTGACCACGTTCCGGAACCGATCACAATCTCAGATGATCCATTAGCAGAGGGGCTCATCTCGAGGCAACCTGAGTCAACGAATCCGGTTTCTGAAAGGTAAGCAGTCCATCAATTATCAGTCCCTCCGATTTCAGGTTGATCTCGTCGACAGGAGACAATCGGGAAATATGGGGATCATGGCATAATTTCACTCGGTAGCTTGACGTTGATATCGGAGGAAATGTCGTCCAGAAATTACCTCATGAAGTTTCCTCAGGGGATCGGTTGTTGGGCGTATCTCCTCATGGATAGACAATAGTAGAGTGATTCAGTCGGAGAATAGCAGGAGGTCACTTTATGCTCTCGGCCGCAGATTGCCATGTACAAAGAATCGCAGACTCAGTATCGACAAGGTCATGCTAAAACAAGCGATCCAAAAAGGTGCAACACCTCACTACAAACGCCAGGCCTGATATACAGATCGAGGGATTCGAGAGAAATAAAAATAGAAACACCGCCCACTGGCAGATTTCCGTGCTATAGACGCCCTCCGTTTGTCGTGGGGTAAGAGGGACGCATACATTTTCCTTTTCTGGTGATTCCTTTTTCGTTCATTTCTATCCAGGATCGAGACGAGAGGCTCGATACCTGCCTGTATCGATTCGAAGACGGCCGACTAACTCAAATCCGAGGTTGAGAAGGCTACCGAGGTTCGATTGTCCGCGCCGTGCTGGGGGAGCAGCTGCGTATCGTCAATAGACATCGACACGGTTTGCTTATCAGCCAAAGACGAGAATTAGAAGGTTGTTCAGAGTCGAGAGGGTTTCCTTTTTTGAACAAACATTTTCCTAATCTGGTTTTGATCTCCGCAGACTCTTCTATCGTAGAATAGTATTATGTGTATAAAAGACCCAGCAAGTTAATGTAACAAACCGGGCCCCGTTCACTGCGAAACCTCCCCCTCTCTGTGTGATTTAGCAAAATCTCCGAGAGTCCGCTGTCTCTGTTTCCCTCAACGATTATTTCGGACTACGAATATTGGACTACGAATATCTCGGACTACGTATATCTCTTTGGTTGTCATACTCATCAACCTGTGTTTCTGGGGCTCTGTCGCCGGGATGTAAGTCCAGTTTTGGGGTTTCCGAGTTATTCCCCCAGCGCACGATAGGTGGTGAGTCTCGAGTTTCTATATTCACAAGTTTATTGTTCTGTTTTAGGTGTCTACTAGTGATGTGCGGGCCCGGCTTGGGCTCAATACCCTGAGTTGGGCTTGGGTACCCTGGGTTTGGGCCGACCAGAAGGTGGTGCCCGAACCCAAACCCTGGTGTAGGGTCAGGCTCAGGCCGGCTCGGGCTTCAGCCCGGGCTTGCTGAGTCAGATCAATATNTTCTAAATATGGATAAAANCCGNCACGTGCGCCAATGAGCATTCGGGGNATCGTCGAAGGTGAGTGTTGTGAGGTGNNATANCCTGTTTCTACNCTCATTAGATGGNATNCTCACTCNTANGATTAGAAANGAACCCNNTTTGTTCANATNNATGCCACTGTATCTCACCCATCAGGGGGGGCAATCNAGCCACTTGNNGCCCNAGGCTTGACGGCCGGGCTCAGGCTTTCTGAACCTCAAGCCTGAGCCTGAGCCGGGTTGAAACCCTTGTGGAGGGCCGGGCTGGGTAGGGCTTTTTTGGGCTTGGTACCCGGGCTTGTTGGGCTTTGAGCCCGGCCCGCACATCACTAGTCGCAGAACAGCTTACCACATTGTGGTGTCTGGTAGTGTAACTGCCAATCAGAGCGAACCCAGGCACAATCAAGAGACCGCGCGTACGCCTAGGCCCTTCCACAATTACAACCAATCCCCACCCGCCCCAGGCTCCAACCATCCGCCCGGCGTGCAGGCCCATGAATCCAAAACGACGACATATCCTAATTAAGAAAATAAAACATGTTACATAATATTAATCACGTGTCTACCCATTGCCTGTTTGAGAAGTTGAAAGTTGAAGGGCCTGCCCGCCCTGCCCTGGCGGGCAGGCCCTTCAACTCTCAACTTCTCAGATAGGCAATTATTAAGCACGTGATTTATGTTACGGATTATTATGTAACATGTTTTATTTTCTTATTTAGGATATGTTGTTGATTTCGGATTTTTGGGCCTGCACGCCGGGCGGATGGTTGGAGCCTGCACCCGCCCTCTCATTCCGACACGTTCAACGTTCAAGCTTTCAAGGACGAGAAGATAGAACGGCCTATCCTTGATTCCATCGAGGCCTCACCTCTTGATCCCTCTTTCCGAGTCCGGATTCATCACTTTCGCCCTCCTCCACGTCCCCCATTGACCCACAAAGAAGATTGAGCACACTGTAAAGGATGGATCTACTGATTGCAAACAGTATACTTCCGGAACGCATTGTTACACCCATAATCACATCCCAAGCTCGATGTCTTCATCCTCCTTTCATCCGGTATATACACACTGTATGTCCAACTGCAAAATCTTTACTCACTCATTGTCGCTCTTCCTTTTCTTCTTCCTTAGTCTTTTTTGTCTTTCTGAGACAGTTTTCTGTCATGATTATCTTCGCTTCCGCTAGGCTTACTTTGCTATGTTTCATCACTTCAAAATTCGACATATCGACAGAAGACCACGAAACCCAGCAACACATTGAGTGTGTGTTCTGTACATACATTCAGTTAGCCTTTTGTTTCCCCGAACGCGCCGATCTCACCAAGGCTCATCAAGGGTCCCGATTTAGATATCAGGTTCTCGACATTGCGACCTCCCCCCGCATCATGGAGTCTCGGGATTTGGATCTGTGAGGCTGTAGGGTATGAGAGTTGACGTGATAGAGATAATGATTGCCAACATAGGACTCGGTGATGTACTTTTCTCTCTATCCCCAACCACCTACACGTCAAGTCTCATGTGTTTCCCGTCACCAATGTCGATCTCATCAAGCTCAATAACCATGAGGATAGTCTTCCATTTATCCCTGACGAAGGTTTTACGGGAACCCGTCATGTAGAACCCGGTCTCACACGTCCCTTCACTACGCGGGAGCTGATGTTCCCGGCTTAAACGCGGTGCAGAGACCCTTACTTGTTCAATCGAGGGCAACCAGAAGGGCACTACAGGAGGCGAATAGATAGCGTTCTCCTTCAAATCGAGGGCATCGTTCTGTCACTGCCTTGCCCAATTTTCCGTAGCTCTGATCAACCATTGGGGCAGTTCGTGGTATCCATCCGCATATAAATCCCGATCTTCTCGAAACGAAGTTTCTGGCATTGCTTCATCATCTAGCTGAGTTCTGTTGGGATGACGCAAAAGGTAAGTGTTCGATCATGTAGGGAAAGGAAGTCCAGGTATACTTAGCCCTGACGCGCGATTTCTCATGCTCTTGTATTCCAAGTGCTTCCGTGTTCAGATTATGTTTGGCAACCAGGGCATACTCCCACCATGCGACGTTTCGTGTACTCTGTGGCACTGTAGAACCACTCACAAGACACGGTGGTTGCCGTGAAGCGTCTCGGGCCTCAACAGGTTCAGGTGTGCTTTCTATTGTTCGCGTGCATCCAACTCTCCCCACTTCTTGTTATCCCAAATCACTACCTCTCTGTCCGACATGGAGAAGGTTGCCAGTGATAAGATACAGAAAGATCCAGCCTTCACAGAGAAACTCATAAGCAAAGATCTTCAGAAAGATTCAATCTCTCCGCCGACCAAACCAGCAGGAGAAAGCGCGGGGGAAGGTGGGAATCAAGACATTGTCGCTGACTCCAGGTGAATCTTCACAGTTCTATCTTTAAAAAGTATTGGTTTCTTACCGCTTGCCATTAGTGAACCCGAATGCGAGTTTTGTGGGAACAGAGATGATGGTCGTAATATCGTCCTTTGTATCGACGGTACCTCCAATGAGTTCGGAGAACGTGTCTGTATCCCGTTGTAAACGAGATTCCTTGCTTTCGCTGATTCACGCTCGATAGAACACCAATGTTGTAGAGCTTCATTCTCTCCTCGTGGATGATGACAGGCAACTTAGGTACTATACTAGTGGGATAGGGACTCGTGTTGTGACATCTCAGTGGGTCGTCGGAAGAGCGTATCAGACGGCTCGGAATGTAGTAGACACGGCGTTCGCTCAGTACGTCTTCTTTCGATTTGGATTTTCACGAAATTTGAACCTTCAATCTGTAGATCTTTCGCTAAAACGTTTCTGGATGCATACACATGGCTCGTGGATAACTATAAGCCAGGGGATCGAATTTATCTATTTGGTATGTCTACAATTGCGGATGCGGATTGTTGTGTATGAATGAATGATCGTTTCTAGGTTTTTCTCGGGGTGCTTACCTAGCTCGTGCTCTTGCTGCGATGATAGATCAGGTCAGTCATCGATCCATCCACGTATCTGGAATTATCCCGATCATCCTACTTCTTAGGTTGGTTTGTTACGTCGTGGACATGTTCAACAAATTCCATTGTATGTATCTTCTGCTTGGCCCTTGACGCAACCCTCAAAGCAGGACTTCACAGCGCATACAACCTCTACAGCAGGACGAAGGACACAATGATATTCAGCGATTTCAAGAAAACCTTTTCTTGGGAAAATGTGAGCGTGCATTTCGTCGGAGTATGGTAAGACATCACCAAAGAATCCCTCCAAAACCTCGCTGACCCGTCCTCAGGGATACAGTCTCGTCAATAGGCCTCACGGGTGGTCGCAATATGCCAGGAACCGGAGAATTCAAAGGAATGTGTTATTTCCGTCACGCACTTGCGCTTGACGAACGTCGTGCAAAATTCCAACCGGATTATGTAAGCGGGGGTAGTTCGTACCCTCTTGGGCCGGATGATCCTGCGCCTGAAGGGAAAGCGGGACTGAGAGTCAAGGAGATGTGGTTCATTGGCGGCCACTCTGATATGTCAGTAGCATCACACTATTCCAGTAACGTGAAAGTGACTAGATTGTTTAGCGGAGGGGGGAACAAACCAAATCTTGAGCTGAAGGACGGGAAGATTCCCTTACAATGGATGGTGCAAGAGGCCAAACTTGCCGGATTGAGGCTTAAAGAGTCCTTGGAAGCGCAGGAGCTCACACAGAGGTACTTGAGACACCTTGAAACCCCGCCGAATTCCACTCAAATCAAAGGATTGTGGAACGCCCTTGAGCTCCTTCCGTTCAAACACTTCACGTATAAAGACCCCACGTCTAAGACCTGGTATGTACACGTAGATATTGTTACCGTCTCACCCTTCTTCTGACCGTCAGGTAACTTAGGCGCCCTCATCTGTTCAAAGGGCGGGTCGTTCGCCAACATCAATTTATCCACCCGTCTGCGTGCTTTCTCCGCGGTTATCGGCCTGCAGCACACATAGAAATCGAAGGGGGCTGGGAAAACATAGCCGCAGTCGCCAGCGACGACAAGAGTGACCAGACATCCGTGAATTGGATCGGCACGCTCCCTAATTGTGTTGACTCGAACTTGTTCGAAACGATCAACCTCAAAACTGCCGTGTCACAGTGCATCGGTTCCCAGGATAATAAGGGAAACGTTCATGCGTTGGAGTTTCTGTTTTCATCTGGTGAGGCAGCACTTCTATCATCATCTCGCGCAGTCCCTTATCCATATTCCACTTTGTCATAGCCCAGAACATCAAAACGTTGCTAGTAGACCCAAACGGTCACGAAGTTTTCTCTCGGATTCTCGAAACGAAGGATGGGTCGTACTGCAATCTTCTGCAAGAGGTGATACCCCATGGTACGTCTGGACAGGAAGTGTATGAATTTAACTTACAAATGGAATTACGCATACCAGATACAAGCCGTGTGATTTTGGAGCGGTGTAACCTTATAAACTTGGTTACCAGAATGGACGGAGGGGATCATGATTGGGTCATGCCGACTCTGTACGCTGTAACAAGACTTTGTACGTGCATTTCGCTCCTCAGCACAGCTCTCTCTTATTCCCCCACAGATGGCAAACTCCATCTTCGATTCCTCCAGGGCGCGGATGTCGGCACGCTTTCACTTCACACGAAAGCCGTTCATAGGCAACTGTGTATCTCGGCTCTCCTCTATTCACGCTCTTTCCATCCATCATCTGTTCACGACTTCAATGAAGCGAGACGCGCACTGCCCCAGGAGTCAGCGTTGGGCACCCAGTCGTTACGCTTGGATCGCAATCACATCATTGCATGTATTGCCGAAGCACCAGGTACCCTTAAAGCCGTACATGAAGCCGTTGAGATTCGGTACAATGTTTCTGGCGAGGTCGACTCCTACTTCAAGCTTGCCCTTGCCGAGTCACTCATTGCCCTCACTTCCTTAATGAAAGAACGTGACACAGGAAATCCGAAATCCATTCCCCCACCTGAACACGTCCGTATTTTTGATGAACAGAGACACCAGCTCGCGCTTGCATCCACGCTCACCAACCTCTCTAATCGTGTCTTGGACATCTCGGTTGAGGAGGCCCGCTTGACCTCCGAAGACTCGCTAGCGATTCTCGATAAGCTGGCACCAACAATGGGACGTGGTTCCGTCGCAGTCACGCAAAGCTTAATGCTGTCTCGTAACACTTATGCCAACGTGTTGTCGAGGATTGATCGCCACCAGGAGGCATTAGAGGAATCACTCGCGGCTACGGAAATACTCGGGTCAATGCCACGAAACGATACGACTCATTTACTACTCTACGGGAATCTCTTTCTCCGTCATTCAAAGCTTTCCCAACACGTAGAAGCCCAGGCTGTTTTATCCAAAATTCGATCACTCGTGAAAACCCCTGTTGGTGACGCCGATGATGATAACACAAAGTCGGACTTGTCCCAGGTGCTCATGAGGGTTTCCGCTGGGTGTAGCCAACTGGGCATGTGGAAGGATGCGGCGAGCAATGCTCAGGAGGCAATACGGATCGTGCGAAGTCTGAACCACAGCACCCAAAACGCTGAGCTTGCCTCGATGCTTTGTGATCTTTCCAGATACCATACCAACCTGGAATCTCATGACAGTGCACTCGAGTACGATATGGAGGCCCTGGAGATCAGGCGATCGCTCGCCGCATCGAACCCTGCCAAACACCATCCTGAAGTTGCAAACTCCCTCCGTTTTCTGAGTGTCGATTTGAGGAATCTTGGGCGCCGCGAGGAGGCCCTTGAAAGGGAACTAGAGGCGCTAGAGATTCGACGAGAGCTTGTCAAGGAGGATCGTACCAAATTCACTCGCCGTGTCGCAGATTCTCTCTATGACATCGGTATCGATTACTCCAATCTCGGGCGCCATGAGGAGGCTCTTCAGAGCGATCAGGAGTTGCTGGAGATCAGACGAGAGCTCGCCATTAACGATCCCGCCGAATACATTCCCCTTGTTGCAGATTCCCACCGCCTCATAGGTATCGATTTCTCAGAACTCAGACGTCATCAGGAGGCTCTCGAGAGTTTCCAGGAGGGTCTACGAATTACACGAGGACTTGCGGAGAAGGACTCCGCCAGATTCACTGCTCTTATCGCAGGGTTTCTTCGTTCTGTAGCCATTGAGCTCTCAAACCTCGGGTGCCATGAGGACGCTTTGAAGAGTGACATGGAGGCATTGGAGATCAGACGAGAACTTGCCAAGGACAGCCCCACTGAATTCCTTCCCCTTGTCGTTGATACCCTTCATCACATAGGCATTGATCTCTTCAATCTCGGACGTCATGAAGAGTCTCTTACGAGTTTTCAGGAGGGGCTAGAAATAAGACGAGGACTTGCCGAGAAGGGTCCTACCAGATTCATTCCGCTTATTGCCAGTTTTCTATATTCCATTGGTATCGTGTCCTCGATCCTCTCGCGGCATGGGGATGCTCTCAAGAGTAACCAGGAGGCACTGAGAATTAGACAAGAGCTTGCCAGGAACAGTCCCGATGAATTCAACCCCCTTGTTACAAATTGCTTCTATCGCATAGGTATCGATTACTCATATCTCGGACACCATCAGGAGGCTCTTGGGAGTTTTCAGAAGGGTCTGCAAATATTACGAGGACTCGCAGACAAGGACCCTGCGAGGTTCACTGCTCTTCTTGCAGGTTTTCTCCGCTCCACAGGCATTGAATCCTCAAATCTCGCTTGTCATGAGGAAGCCCTTCAGAGTGATCAAGAGGCACTCGCCATAACCCGAAGGCTCGCCGAGCAGGACCCTGCCAAATTCACTCCCGATGTGGCTTATTCTCTCCGTAACGTAGGCGTCGACCTCTCAAATCTCGGTCGACATCAGGAGGCTCTCATGAGCAATCAGGAGGCACTAGAGATTAGACGAAGACTTGCCAAAGAGTGCCCTTTCGAATTCATCTACCTTGTCGCAGATTCTCTCCGTGACACAGGTATCAATTTCTCCAATCTCGGGCGTCACGAGGAGGCTCTTGAGAGTAATCAGGAGGCTCTCGAGATCAGACGAGGGCTAGCCAAGGAGAATCCAGCCAAATTCACACCCTTTATCGCGGATACTCTCCATGCCATAGGTAACCAATTTTCAAATCTCGAACGTCTTAGCGAGGCTCTCGAGAGTTTTCAGGAGGCACTGGAGATCAGACGAGAACTTGCCAAACAGGATGCCGCCAAATTCACCGCCCTTGTCGCAGATTCTCTCGATACCGTAGGCAACAGTCTCTCAAGTCTTGGGAGGCATGAGGAGGCTCTCGCGGTGGATCAGGAGGCACTGAAGATCAGACGGGGGTTTGCCGAACAGGATGCCGCCGAATTTTCCTATCTTGTCGCGGGGTCTCTCGAAAACAACGCAGTCGATTTCTCAGACCTCGGGCGTCATGAGGAGGCCCTTGCGAGTCGTGAGGAGGCTCTCAGCATCAGACGAGAGCTTGCCAAACAGGAT